>JAQIWN010003798.1:0-12369 GCA_034699025.1 Entomobrya cf. arborea Gr-Col-00668
AGTTTTAGTTTACAGTAAGCTTTTAATTTTGTCAAATCAGGTTTCTAATTATGTGTCAATTTGGATCGCATCGGACCGGAAATTAAATCTCTCAGTAGAACTCTGTACTTTGTAGTAAATTGTCTCATGAGAGTTTTTCCTTTGTTGTCAGTGTGTCGAGTTGGTTGAAACTCGTGTTTGTACTTTTCACTTATGTATTACATTTTGGAGAAGTAGGACGCAAGTGTCAATCTGTCAGATTCACATATCGTGTTAAAAACTGAAATTCCTGTTTAGTTTAAGAAATTTCCCACAAAAAAATCATGTATTTAAGAAGACACGATGTTGGTTTTAAATTTAGCGTTTAAAGTGTTCGCAAGTATAATAAGGTAGTTTGCTCTCGCCAACGTGTTCGTTCACAAAATAGCTTTAACTTTATTCATTTCTACGGTTGTAACATTGATTCATCTTCTTACATACATTCTGCAGTTCATGGTAAGATATTTTCTTTGTTCCTTTACAATTTATTAGTATGTTTGGGAAAGTGTGTAAATTGTTTTCTTCTAATTTGGGAAAAGACATACTTAAAACATATAGTTTTGTGATTTAAAATTGCAAAGCTGCGATCTGGGATTTTTTTACTTCCTGTCAGAAAATCCATTTACAGTTTAACCACTTTCATCATTAGCGAACCTACCTATTTGTTGTTGTTCTTAAATCTATAGATTAATCAATCGGTTTGGTTTCTAAAAGAAACTCCGTATTTCTTTTTTAAATGGGTTACTAAACTGACGAAATGATAGATAATATATTATTGTCTGTTTTAGGGTATTGTCATTGACATTGTCAAAGCTTTATTGTACAAACCTATTTGAAAACTTAATTGAAATTAATAAAATATACGCTAACTTACTGGTAGCTAATATTAGTCATTAAACTATTCTTGAACCCACTTCGGTTAGCCGTATAGGTCATGTAATACATGTGCATGTGTAGTGCAGTGTAGGACAAGTCGATGATGGTCAGAGTCAGAATGCAATTCTACTATGCATTCAATGGACCAGAATTGAATTTATTCGTAATCTGCCTAGTGTGAATTTCTGCTAGTGTCAGCTCAATGTAATATTTTACGTCAAAGCAGTGCAAATTCATTTTTAAAAACAAATCAAATGAAACAGCGAAATCAAGATTTACTCTTTGCCAGAAAGACTAAAGTTTTGTCTGATCACTGATTTTTTGGTCTAATTTTACTGTGCAGTAGTTGACAAAGAGTATTTTTAAATGTTCTATAACGTAAAGAGATATAAGCGTATGTTGAGAATGTATGCCTATAAATTGTTTGCAAAACATAATTTCGTGGCATTTTAATTGCAGCAAGTTATTAGTCCTAATGTCTACCAATTAGCAGGATAAAGTAAATTTGCCCAATTCATTGTATTCTTTAAAACAATTCTTGTCAAGCATCATATTTTCTATACCTCTCCACTTGTGTTGACTTGGCTTATAAATATTTCTTTATTTAGCCATTAGTAATTTCTGCCAGCAGAATCTGCATTGTCTACTTTTAAAAATTGCAACATTATTCCAAATTACAACCCATCACCAACGTCTCATTTTAATACAAGTACAAAACAGGACGGACGCACGTCATTCATTCCTTTTATATTTCGTCTACAAAAACAAAATAGGTTAAAAAAACAATGTTATCCCGTCCAAGGAAAAGCCATGCCAGGAGAAGAGAGAAACATTAAGAAAAAATGTCAAGCTGTCATTGTGCTCTACAACTGAACCTTACCTAAACAATATCCATATTTTGCTGTCTATTTTTTAGATTGATTTGATGTATCTCATCAAGTTCTATTCCTGCCTTTCATTTCCCTAATTGAATAATCTAGTTTGATGAGGCGACTGTACACTGAAACTCTACCTTGGTCTACCTATTTATATCTTCTTTGTAGTTAAATGTCGTAAATATTCCATCTGACTAACTATGAACGATCATTCTAACAAGTCTTCTAAGAATATTTTCCCTTTAATCTCACTCACTCAGTCTACACAAACATAGTTAGTATTCTCCTTTTAATGTAATATAAGTAAGTAAGCGTAACATTTGATACAATTTCTGCACTCCACACACACTCAACAGAGAAAAGAACAAAGACACACTTTTCCTCGTTCAATGCTGCTTGCTTTTGGCTGATGATGAATTGGCACGCTCAAGTTTCCTGGCTTATGTTTCTGTCTTCTCGTCTTCGTGAGAGCTTTCCTTGTAGTACTTTCATTTGATCAGTTCCATGTTCCATTTCACAAAATATATAGTATCCTTTCGTCAAATTCCATTCATTTCATTATACAAAAAGTATTTTACATTGCATAGTAGATATAAAAATATCTACAAATACGATGATCACGACTCTGAACATGAATATAATTTGCTTACTAGTTTGCTTCATGAATAAATTTCGCACATAGAGAAGAATAATACGGAGACCCAATATATATTCGAATGTTCACGCCTTGCTTTTTGTTTAGTTCAGCCGTTATGCGATAGCGATGAGCTTTAAGTAAAATCCATTCAACCAAACCATCTCAACCAGCCATACCAAAAATTAAAGTGTAGTAATTCAGTTCCTCTTCTTTTTGTATCTTTTTGAATGGCTATTATGAAAGTGAAAAGACTGCCTTTCTTTCTGCTCTGATAAGCGAGCACTTAAGTAGTACTTATTGCTAGATAGCATACAGTCGACTTATCTTACAAGGAAAAAAAGTAAAAGTGGAATCATCTTCCTTTTGAAAGGATTAGCAACTGGAAGGAAAAGTACAGAAAAAAGTGTAACGCTTTAGTTTATTGATATGCATCATGCATAGATATCTTTAGACTTTTTTGGTGATCCAAAAGTCAATAGAACGTCATCATTACAAATATAAAACACATGAAAGCAAAATATTTCACGTGAAGTACGGAAAATACTTATCATCATTATCAAGTACTAAAGAACATCGAGTCGCAATTAATAAAGTTCAAAGGTGTTTTTCTTTGAAGAAAAAAACGAATCAAATTTCTTTAAACGATTACTCATTTATAAAATCACGATTTCACAAACCCTCAGAAAATTTTACACATCTATTGCCGTATTGACTCCAAAAATAACTATTCTTTGTCAGTGAAACCTGTACACAATTTTTTTAAATGAAAGAAGTGAAAACTCTCATATTATTATACACTGTAGATTCTGAAATCGAAATACATAACAGCAAAGGTTTGATAGAAATGGAAAATAATTTGTAAAAGGAAGCCATTTGAAATTTTGTTTTCTACTTTTCAACTCAATCTCAACAAGATCAAACATTTCAAGATTGAAATATAATACGATAGTACATAAATTTAGTATGTTCAAAAAATAGTATCTTAATTTAACTGACGTGAGTGTGTGTGTGCTTGGCATTCTAGAATCTGATCTATGAAAATTGCATAAAATATCCAATAATAATTATGATGTTTGGTTAAATGTACTTCTTTTAAGTTTAATTTTTTTCTAAGTTTATTGAAAAAATAAAATATTTTTGCTTCTCCAATTTTGATAGGAAAGAAACGATATTGTCAGTAGTGGTGTTGAAGGTGGTGATAGTGATCCTTCAAAAGAACGAGGACAAGTAGACGTGGAATGTCGTGGAGAAAAAGAATATAACACCACGACGAGCACCAGCAGCTACACAAGTTTATCAAGTTGTGAGGAAAATTCCATTGAGGACGAGGTGGATCCTATCAGCCCGTCGAAATTCTCTAATTCCAGTAGACGTACAATAAAATGCAGGAAAAGTAGTAGTATTATTAGCGATGGAAAAAGTAGCAGCTCGGAGGAAGGTGAAGAAGTAAAAGAAAGGAATGCCGAGAAATGTTCTCTTTTGGGAGAGAAAAAGAAGAAAAGTTGTGGAAGAAATTCGTCAAATTATCTCGAGAAACAAGAAACTGTACCAGTTCCAGTTACCCGTCATCTTGTAAAAGTTGAAGATCATCTTTGCAAGGATTCTTCCCCTTGTGAAATTGCTGCTAATACTAATGCTTCTTCAACATTATTTGTCTCAAATGAACATCGAAATCAAAATATTATTAACAAGCTTACTCGAGAAGAGAAAGTACGAATTCGAAAGTTACGGAGAAAGCTCGCGGGGATAGGTTCCACTTCGAGTAGTGAAAGAAGAAGTAAACAAGTTGGAAGAAAGGATTTGCTGGAAAAGTCCAACAATCACAATCAACAGCAGCAACTAAAACAGCATCCTCATTCATCATCATCGTCATCAAATCTGATTTCATACCGGCGGCGTATCGGCAGTGGAAAGAGAAATAACAAAAACTTGTTTGGCTTTAACAATATGTTCAGCAAGCTGTCTTGTGTGAGTTGCGTGGACGTATTGCGGGATTGCTGTGGAGGTGAGATGAGATGATTTTATTTTTATAGACATTTGGTTTGATTGTAAATTATAATGCGCATTTCATGTGCACACGTGCGTGGGCAAAATATCACATCACTGACTTTTGATCGAAATCACTCTCTTTTGTCAGATTTTATGCTGATCACGTCTCTTGTTTACACTGCATTTTTTTAGGATGGAAAATTATTGCATTTTAAAAACCCGTTCGTTATAGCCTCCAGAATTGGTAAATTATCTTAATTTGTGATTTAGCATAAGGAGTTGTGATAACAAAAATTTAATATTTTGCTGTATATTTTATGAATGATTGAAACAGGATTAAATTAAATGAATGAAAACACCATTGGCTAACAAATATGCAGACAAGCAAAGGTTTATCCAACGAAAATTAACATTCATGTCAAATGAATGATCACGTTCTTCGAAACTTTAAATTCATATGTCCACAATTGTATGTACTTACTGTACGTAAGTACGATTGAAGTGCACTGTATACTTATTCGTACTAAATTTTAAACATTTTTCCGCTGAGACGATGTATGCTAGTTGTCAGTCAGTGTAATTGGTATGACGTGAGCAGAGTCGCATTTCACAGTTAAATTTTCTTGTTATCATTTATAATGTGTAAGAAAGCAAACATTTCTATATTGAATCAGTACATTTCGCTTCAAATAAATGAGATAATATTCCCATTTGGAAATATTTTTTTTAAACTAGTCGGGTGGTGTTTTACCGGAATATTAATTCAAAACTATGAATTTGCTTAATAGCACTTGTAATACCATACGTACCATATGTGAGTAGAGAAGAGGGAGAGAATGTTTGATCTAGAAAATGCGTACGTAGTAGAGTATGCCGATGCCATATGCCGATCGAGGTAATAAACGTGTTAAAATGTAGTTTTTGCAGAAATAGCTAATATGAACTATATTTTTAAAAATTACATGCGTATTTATTATCTTTTATCACCTACTAAGCCGTGGATTATATAACCGTAACTGCATGACAAACTTACAGGGGTATGATAGAAGATGAAAACTAAATGTGTTCACATTATCGGCGTTGTAAAGCATTATCCATGAAATGACTCAAAAGCATTGACAAAAAATATACATTTTTAATTCATTTCAATTGGTTGTTGATCTTTAAAAAGAATTTCAATTTATCCGCGTCTTTCATCTTTGAAGTAAATGATTGACGGTAGTTGAAATCTAATATATGCTTTTTACATGAGAATGTTGAATAACGAACCAAAAGAATAAAACATTCGACTAAAAATAAATCTGATTTGACAAAACTCGTGCAAAGCAAAACAACTAATTCTATTGTTTTGAATCACAAATTATCGTAGTCACTCACTGATAATGTTTTCCATGTCATTTTTACAGGTTCACTCGTTCAAGCCTTACTAGAAATGTTGGGTATCCTGCTCTAATTTAAATTCCAACTGAACTTGATGTTTTCCAGGTGTTGCCTCTCTGATTTGAAAAAGTATACAATATGTGTTGTGTTACACAAACAAATTTGAGGATTGTTTATTTTTTCTCTTTGAAATGGTGTCCCTGTGAAAGTTTACGTTTAAAAATTCTATAAGAGAAATATATACCAACTTACATTTGCACATGTATCTTTATAGATGTGTTCTCACAAGACTTTGAAAATTTGCATTTAAAATGCGATCGATAGTTGAGATACATATCTTTCTGAAGTAAAAGTAAACTTGGCTCGTAAAAATAATCACTAGTATTTGTAGTTTTTACCTAGCGTTGCACCATTCCGTTGAATAAACATGTCTAGAATTTTTGAAGACGGTGTTCACGTTTTCATTGCGACAGTTTGAAAATAATACGTTTTACTAAATATGGAACATGATATGAGTACAAACGTATAAATGTATGGCAGTCCGGTCTAGAAAATGCATTCATAACAGTATTTAAAAAGCCATCACGTACAACAAGGGAAAAATAATATTTTGTAAATTCCTATTTTTGGTCACGTCTATGTCTCATTTCTTCTTTTGGTGCAGAAAACAAAATTATTTTATTTTTGCTTGCATGAAGCATTATTACCCCATCTTCATTAAGAAAAACACTTTTCCACGAAAATTTTTACTTTTCCATTTTAATATCTTAATATTCGCTCCACATATTTTTATATTCATTGCATTAGAAAGCTCCAAGAAATAAAATGCAGTTTTGCTTGATGAGATAAATGGAATGAATGTAGTGACAAGTGAAAACGACAAAATTACACTATTTTCTATTTTTAAACCATTTCATTGCAGCAGCCTCAACTTTTATAGTAGAGTATATGCTGCTAGCTGCGTAAATTAGAGAAACACAAGACTAAATGTTATTTTACGGTAGCGATATGGCTATCTATATTAGATGACGGTGTTGGTAGCAGAACCAGCAAAAACACCAAAAAACATCGCATCGTTTAATGTACGTCAATATAACATAACCACTTCATCAACATTTATCATCATCACCACTTTCTCTGACTGAGTGCTAGAAGGACATGGATGACAAAAAAGAACATAACGCCACGGACGCGGACGGTGATATACTTGGTGCGGTGTATTTGTAGCTACAAGGCATCATCAAAAAACTCGCTTTATAATACGACGACCAAGTGATAGACGAGATGATAATGACGACGAGTAGGATGAAACCGGTCCTCTGGTCTCTCTCTCTCTCACTCACTCTTCTTATGAGACAGTTTAGTTGTTGGTGTTGTTTCCACTTGAAGAGCTATTTCAAATAAAAGTGATGCCCTAAAAAACTCAACTAAAAACTCACTCACTCAGTATTGCCATCAGTCAAGTCTCAAGTCAGTTTTGCTCGTTTGCTAGGAAGTAGTGGTGGTGGTGAGATGCGAAATGAGGATTCGGAGTACATATGTACGTGTGTACGAACGTGCCATATGTACATGTGAAAATCATTGAGATTACTTGGACCCAAGAGACTTTATACGTTTTATACAACTACTTTCTCTTCTACTTCTGCAGCGAGATGCTACTTCTTCATTTCTTTGTTATTCTATGAAAATAGCAAGACTATTTAAAGCTCTATATAAAAAAAATGTACATTTTTTGGAAGCGGAGAAGAGAGAAGTAAGATCGATATTTAATCTACCCTTTTTATATACACTTGCTTTTGCTTTCTGTATATTTGTGTCGATCTTGCTTCCTGCCTTTACTCTTTTTTAGGATTTTTTTCTACCTTTATGTTCTGCTACAACTACAGCACACTGGAAAAAATATAAAAAAAAGAATGAAAAAACTTATATCTCTCATGAGTACTATTTTGTACTATTTACTTGAGGACTATGAGATAGCTCAGCTCAACAGTCGAAAACTCATGATGACTATGCTTTAACATGAGATGAAACAGAGCGGTGCTTAAAAAAGCTTTAAAAAAACTAATGTCCTTCGCTGAATCGCATATCTCATCACACTCGACATAATATTTAGATAAAAAAATCCTACAATAAAACAGCATCAAATGCATGGCAAAAGCTTTCTCTAGTGGAATCGGAGAAAGTGTAAATGGATGCAAAAAGAAGAGTTATTTAAAAAATACTATCTTGTAATTTACTTTTTGAGTGTACTTACTTTAAATGATGATAGAATGAGGGTTTATTTTTTTGGGGATATTTTCACTCGTAGCGTGCAGTTGGGTTTATATCATCTTAGGTTTCATGCATGATAATGATGAATGCTGCTTTACTACAATCCGTTTTGCTACTTTAAATGCAAAGTGTTTAGATTTACTCTGTGATCATGTTCTCAAGTATCCCCTTTTATTTCATTAGAGAATCATATAAAAGCAATGCTGCACGAAGGACAGTGCTGCGAGTTGAAAGAGGAAAGGGTTTTAAAGGAACAGAGTTTGTGTACAAACCCAACAAATTCCCTTTGAAATTATTCCAATCTCAGTTTAAAAATCAAAGAGGACCTTGTGTTTTGTTCTATTTTGGTTCAAAATGTATGCTGTCAAATATGTTTAACTGTTTTAGGTTACGAATTTCAAACACCGTAGCTTTTGTGATACTTGTATTGGGGAAAAGGAGTTTTGGGATCGGGATCCCTTTTTAAAAAATTCTTGAGCATTCTTGTATTGAATCAAAAACTATACACACTTCATTATACAAGTGGACTAGTTTTAAGAGTGAGTTGTGCCACTTACTCATAAAGACAAAAAAGCAATATCACCTTTGTACATCCTTTCAGCTGAACTTTCCGAAGCGACAAAAGAGACAAGTCAAAGTCAAGTCAAGAGAGCATCTGATGACAAGAATTGAAGTCTAACTAAATAGCTTTTTGTTCTTGTGTACACGCCTTTATTCCAAAGAAGGAGAAAGTTTAAATGAAACAAAAAAAGAGAAAATTCCTTTTGTAGGGTTTTTAAGTCAGCGCAACTCATTCATTCATATATTCTGTTGGAGTGTGCATAGCGATGCGATGTTATGCTTCATCAACTGTGCTGAAAAGAGAAACAGAAAAAAATGAGAAACGAGAAGATGTAAAAGTTGCCTAAATGAACTAGTCTACTGATTTATTTTTCTTTAAAGAAAATTGGTAGACAAAATGAACTGCAAGGGAGTGAGAGACTGTAGAGAGAAAGGTAGTATCAGCAGGATTCAATTTCGAGACTTTTGTTGAAAAAAACGTTACCACACATTGCATTCACACAACCACTATGACGCCACACACGCACATGACATGGCACAACAATCCATCCATCTAAGCAAGGCAAATAGAGAATAGAAAATGTGATCTTCTAATAGACCATATAGATATATGTATAAGTAGTCGTAGTCGTGGTCTTGGTAGAAGAGTCAAGTATTTTTTCACTGAAAATAATTCTACTACGGTACAAAATGCACACATGCAGGTTTTTAGATACATTATCATGTACACTCGCTTGTGTCGCTTCCTTGATCACTGCCATTATTCACCGCAAAATTCTACAGAAGGAGAACCAAGAAGAAAACCCCTTTCCTGTCTTCTTTCTCTATATATTATACTCGTTCACTTGGCTGCTTACTTTTTTGGCTGTGGCTTTGAATCAAATAAGAAGTCTGGGAATTGTGTTGTTGGGAGAGTAAGCAGGAATGATGCGGCATGTTCGGAAAGACAGACGATGTAGGTGTGTGTGTGCATGCATTTGTGTTAGTTGAGGATGCTACAAATGTTCTGTTATTATTATTAGAGAGGAGGAAAGCAGAGCAGCGGTAGTATTTATAGATCAGGTCTTTTGGGAATTGAATGGAGAGGCTGAGAAGAAGAGGAGGAGGATGCTAGAATTATTAGTTGTGATTTCTTGACTGTCTGTGAATGGAAAGGAGGAACGGATATACATAATACCTATGCAGCTTGTCTGACAATTTGTCTAATACTAATAATATGATATAAAATTATGCATGTAGTTGATTTTGAAAGATGTTAAATAAACTATACTATGGTAGTGGATTTTGTAAGGTTACATATAATGAAGAACTGCATGAAAAAAGCTGTTGGTGAAGATCATCAATAGTGTATAAGGTTAGTTGAGTTGAGATGACAGGTTGGAAAAGTGAAGGAATTTAGATAGGTTTGTATGTGCGTTTTCTCTCTGTTTTGGAGGTAACCAATGTATTATGCAGGTATGTTTTTCCACGTGTATATGTGTTGTAGTGTAACTTATTTATTTATTAAGGTGGGTGAAGGTGATGCGGTGGTAGCGAAGGAATTTTAGTTGAGTTCAGTTGGATTTTATGCTTTCTCCTACAAAATTCCCAGAAGTAAACAGGCACAGCTTGTAGTACGCTTGTAGTTTTGGACGAATATATGAGTAAAGTAGTAAAATGGCTCATAGGCACATTTATCCAACTTACTGCAAATGATCCATTTTATGTGGTTTCTGTACAACCTTTGTTCGTGGCTAACGTGTGGAAATAGAAGAAAGGGAGAGGGAGGGAGGAAGAGAGAAAGGTGAGGTGAAAATACACACGTCTCTCTCTCTCTCGATCTCTCTGACATCACACGTACATACATATATTATTGGATTTCCTTCACATGCGGAGATGAGGAGAAAGTAGATTTACAGTAACACAAGACAAGAAGCTGGGTTTCGAAAAATGTTTCGAAGGAATCTTAAGGAAGTATGGAGGGGAGATGAGGAGGAGTAAAAGGAGATGATGATCGCGATGGTTGTGATCACGATGATTTTCTGTTGGTTAACCAAAAATGAAGGGGAAGTAGTGAAGGATTTCAGTTGTATATATAGTTTTTATGTACTATTATTTAAAGGCTACAAAAACACAAAAGCTTGTGGGTTGAGCTGGGGTCGAGTTGGGTTCATTGGTAGTTTTTTGGTGAAGGAAGTTACATCTGTAATGTGCGACGTAAAGTATCACAAAAGCTTATGGAAGAACAGAGGAGACATAAATCCAATTGCCTTTCTCCACTTTCTCTATTGTATTCCTTTGGAATTGTAAAAGATTGATTTACACTTTGACAGTGAGGTGCGATGAGGATGAGGAGGCGAGGTCCATTGCGTCCGCCTGCCTTATAAAGCCAGAGGTTTTGTTGTGTAACATTTCATTGTACTATTGCATAATATTATCAGAGCGGAAAATCAGTCTACCACTGAAGGAGGCTCCTTCCTTTCAAAATGAAATTTGTAGAGAAAAGCCTAATGTAATGAGATTGAATGGATGAAGAGAAAAGAACACAAGAGAGCAGAGCGGAGTAACATGTATCATCATCAGTCTCTTTTCTTATTGTCCATGTCGTGTAAAATTCTTTTGTCCACGCAGAAAAGGTACACTCTTTTATTGGGAATGATAAGGTCTATTGTCGCAAAGAACAATGAACAAGATTACCAGGCAGGTAATTAAAGGTGTGCGTGCGTGAACGTTTGCAAAAAAATTTCCTTTGGTTTATTTTTGGCAGCCATTTTTTCTGACGCTTGTCGACCAACCAAACGACCAAAGCCATAATTTAATTTTTCACGACTTTCAATAATTTTGGTGCTGTTTGCCAACTGTGCCTATAAATAACTTAGGAAAAATACTTGACAGACAATATCTTAAAAACAGCTTTGTTCTTTCTGCTTTGTGAGCTGAACACTAAAAACTTGCTAATACCCAGAATTCCTTGAGTCAAGAAAATGAGTGAGTGCTGTTGTCTAATCACTGTGTTGTCTGGTGGTGGCATTTTCTCTGGTCAGGGAGAGATCTTTAGAAGCTTTCAGATGAAAAAAATAACAGACAATGCTCATATTTCATTTAAGAAATGGCTTTTTCGCTGGTCTACTTTTGTGTGGTGAGTATAGTCTCAATCTCCTAGAGAAAAATTATTTGGTCTCACCTCACCTTTTCCCATATTTTTTTCCAGTAATGGCGGTGGTAAGGTGTTCTATTTTTTAGAAAATTCACAGAGTAGAATAATAGATAGGAAAACATCATCGACAAAGACTGTGAGTTAAAGTACCTTTTTCTTCTCTTGTCTTTTTTCTTTTTGCTGAATAGACTTGTTTTGTAGTTATAACCTACCTATTTTCACTTTTTACTTTCTCTCAGATCTCGCATGTGTCTTATTACTTCATCTTATTGCTTTTCTCTCTGGTGGTAATGGTGGTGATGGTATTGTCATTGTTGCCACTGTCAGTTGAGTGCTAGCGCTGATATTTTTAAACGAAAAGGTAGCTTCGAAAAAAAGGAAAGAGAAAAAAAATGGAGTCGATTAATCTGAAGTGTTCCAATGAGTTGTGTGTTGGTTGAAAGAGAGAGAGAGAGAGTAGAGAAATAGCTTATATTGCTTATTTTCTTTACATGTTAGTAGTATTATTGTTGCAAGATAAGCTAGATAAAGTAAAAGTGATTATTTCTCAGGGAAAAGTGTTCTGTGGACGAGGACAATAAAGTTTATGGACCCAGAGAGAAAAAATATATTGTAATCATCAAAGA
>JAQIWN010003799.1:0-12365 GCA_034699025.1 Entomobrya cf. arborea Gr-Col-00668
GAAGAACTGGAGAGAATTCGCCGAGCTAGCAACTTAATGATGTTTGGCATAGAAGAAACGGAAGAGGGCATGAGGATCGCGGATTCAGTTTTGAGGTTAATTTTGCCTCATCGCACTGATCACTTTGTCATGTATCGTCAAATAACTAAATCAACAGCAAAACCAAGACCACTAAAAGTTTTACTCAATAACCCTGGGGAAAGGTCCATGGCACTTTCGAATAGAAAATTGATGAAAGGATTCCCGGAGTATAAAGTGGTCAGTGTGCAACCGGACAGGACGAAAATACAGAGATCCATAAATGATGAAAAGTATAAGGAAAAGAGAAAGGAACAGAGAGATTCTGGAAACGAACACTCAAACGATCGTGTCCTTAGGTCACATGCCGAAAAGCGGGGTGCTGACCAAATGGGTAAGGAATTGCTTGTGACTGGGCCGCAAAGCAAACAAGCTAGAAAAGATTTACCTGTTGCTTCGCCTGGAGCCGGTTCTGTGGAGGACAACATGGAGGATGCTGATTGACTAAAAACGACGGAAGGAATGGTGAAAATTGGGGTGCAAAACTTTCGCTCTATACGTAATAAGCTAGCTATTTTATCCAAGATTTTTTCTGATTTTGAGTTTGATATTTTATGCATAACAGAGTCATGGTTAGAGTTAAATGATCATTTAATGTGTCCCACCGGTTATAATGTATTTAGATTTGACAGAAGTTCTCGTGGGGGAGGGGTAGCTGTGTTATTAAAAAGTTACTTGAAAATTAATCAGATGAAGGTAGATACTAATAATTGGTGCTTGCCAAGCAGCTTAGAATTAGTATGTCTCTCTATTCAGTGTGAGTTCAACAAATCGTTTATTTTATGTACTGTTTACAGGACAAGTCATTTGAGGAACGACATGCGGAATTTAGGGAAACTTGTTCAATTTTTGATTACATTAAAGAAGCCAATTTTAATTGTTGGTGATTTTAACATTAACTTGCTGAATTCTACTGAAACTGATTTTTTAAAGGTACTTAATCGATATAGTATGACTCAACTTGTCCAGCAGCCAACCAGACAGAATGCTCTGTTAGACCTTGTAATTTGTGACAATTCTAGTAGGGAAAGGGTTAGTGAAATCAATGTCATAGATGCAAATGTATCAGACCATAATCTCATTTCCTTCAAGTAAAGGGTTAAAGTTAGACAGAAGAAAAAAGTAAAAACGGTAAAAATAAAGGAATTTACAAAGATAGACTGGTTCGAATTGATTTCTTATGTACAATTTATGTTCCCAAAACTTTCTGGATTGAAATTGGATTTAGAGTTTAAATCAATTATTGATATCTGTACTAAAGCATTCGATATGTACACGCCAACAAAAAAAGTCAAGATCCGAGAAAATATGAAATTTTTTGTCTCCGATAAAACCAAGCGTTTGTGTAGCGTAAAAAAGTATTATGTAAATCGTTTTGACGAAAAAAAGGATTCGTATTTTCAGGGCAGATGTAATGCATTGTCAAAGTTAATTCGATCTTCACTTAATGAGAACAGCAGGTTAGAGTTTAATAAATTATGCAAAGATGTAGGCATTTGGAAATCTCTGGAAAGATATAATATGAAATTCAGTAATACATGTAGTATGAATGAAACAATCAACTGTAATGATATTAATGATTATTACATCAATATGGGGTTCGCAGATGGTGTTAGGCCGTATGATACCAGCTCTGACTATGTTGACATCAGTGACACAATTAATAAATTTAGTGTGAAGTCAGTTACAAGCAGTGACATCTTTTTGGCTTGGCGTTGCATGAAGAAGAGGAAAAGCAAATCTTTGGATCCATTAGGAATGAGCAGGTTTATGTTAAATCATCTTCTTCCAATTCCTAAATTTACTGAAGCGGTAGCTCAAGTGTTTTCTACTTCATTTCAAAAAAAATGTATTCCTGATTTTTTAAAAATTTGCAAAATTGTTCCAATTCCAAAAATTGACAAATCAGTTAGACCTGAACATTTTAGACCTATTGCGATAACGCCAGTATTGTTGTTGTTAATGGAAAGGGTATATTTAAATAAGTTAAACTGTTATTTGAATGACAATGACATCATCACAAAGTTCCAATTCGGGTTTAGGAAAAAACATTTTACTGAACACGCAATGATTGCACTAACTGACGTTATTAAAAAGGCTATAGACATGAGGTTAATTTGTGTTGTTGTGTCTATCGATCTACGTAAAGCTTTTGACAGTGTAAACCGGGGTAAATTATTAAACAAGTTAAGTGAAATGTTCAACATAGATCCAAGATGGCTACATAGTTATTTAGAGGATCGTTGTCAGTATGTAAAAGTTAAGAGTAACGAGTCTAGCGTACAAAAATCTTTGGTGGGTGTTCCTGCTGGGGGTATTTTGTCGACAACTCTATTTTCCCTGTTTAAAAATGACCCTCCAACAAGAATTAATACTGACCTTACTATAATATTTGCAGATGATAGCAATTTTGTATTTGTTGGCAAGCACCAAGAATTGGATAGGCTTCAAGCAGCTGTAGAGTCTAGTATGCTTAGCATTTTTCAGTACCTTTGTTTAAATCAACTTACACAAAACGTCGAAAAAACGAAAATGACTGTTTTTTGTACACCTCAAATTTATAGGAAAGTATCTGATTTTAAATTTAAGTTAAATGACTGTGAAATAAAAAATTGTGGTTTACTAAAATGTCTAGGACTATTCTTGGACCCTTTCTTGAAATTTGATGTTCATGTTAATAAAATGATGTCTCTATGTTTTCTTAGGCTTAGGTCAATCTATACTATACGACACTTGCTATCGGAGAAGAGTCTAAAGTTAGTGGCAGAGGCTTTCATTTTGAGTATAGTTCAGTACATGAGCAGCGTGTGGGCGTCGACAAATAATAAGGTTATCAAAAGTGCAGACAGATTAGTAAGAGCAGTGGGCAGGTTGGTTTTCGGTTTAAGAAAGTACGATAAGGTAGCCGACTTAATAAACAAAGAGCTAAAATGGTTTTTCAGTAAAGATTTTTCGGTATTAAGAACAATGTGTGTATTTTATAAATTGGTTAAATTTAACGAGATCCCTTACTTCTCGGGTATGTTTTTCCAGTCAGATTCTGTACATGCCTATGCTACCCGTCACAATAATTCTTACCGTACTAGCCACTCTCCTAAGAGTTTCATGGGCCAGCAAATGTTTTCGGTTCGAGCCGTTAAGTTATGGAATAGTCTTCCTACTGAATTAAAAGATTGTACTACTTTTTGTAAGTTTAAGATTGGAGTTAGAAAATACCTAGCCAAATGTTAAATATGATATCATACTTTAATTGATTTATTTGTAAAATGGATTTGTTTGATTTAAAATTGGTTTAAAATTGTAAAGAAAATTTGACTTTAAAAATGTTTTGTGTGTAATGTGATGAAAAATGAGGTGAGCAGATAGTTATCCACTTTGTGGGAGTCTGTGTACCTATGACATTTCTGTAATTGACTGAATTGTTTGGCTAATAAAAATAATACTAAAAAAAAATATATACTGGCTCAAGCATACAAATAAATAAAATTGAACGTAAATAAAGTTTTCTGAAAACAATTTATTGTAATGTACTTGTGCAATTTGTGCAGCGTTTTTTCCTTAAATTTATTTCTTTAAAATAAAATCTGAATAATACCCTTTGTAGGATGATTTAAGAAATTTGATATACAATGACCACCGTGTAAAGTTTATTCGATTGTCTGCTGTGCGTGTGAAACTTATGTAGAAATGTAATTATAGTACGCAATTAAACTTTTATAATTGCACATAATTATACACTGTGCTGTCTTCAGTACCAAAGTTGAGACAAACTCTTTTTCATTTTTTAAGGTGTGAGGGTTGATCTATTTGCAATTAAAATGTGTACAAAATTAATTAGTTTTGCGGATTTATCACAATAGAATGTTGCAACGACTGTTTGTTCTATAACATTGTGTTTGGTTATTGAAATTTTTAAGCTGTAGGAAGAAATAATTCGACTGTTTTTGAGCTTGTTAGCTAATTACATCATCGATTTTACGGTAGTATTAAAAACATATCACGTTACAACAGGATTTGTATAGTGAGAATTTAAAGCTACAATTATTCCTCATAATATCTTGTTGATCTTACGCTTCAAATATAAAAAACATTGACACAATTTTCCTGGTACTAGAAAACAATCATAAAGTGTACAACTTTCCATTAAAAATAGGTAAAGTTTATTTTATCTTAGACCGTTATAGGCAGTGCAGGTTTCAATGAAACGAAAAAATAAACTTCAGTTTACATTTTGAATAAAGGTAAGATAGTACAAAAAGTATTATATAAGCAACAACTATTGTTTTTACAAAATTTGATTTGTTTCATTAGAGAAAATTTGAATTAACTTTAAAAAAAATATTAGGTAATCTCAAAAAATATTTACTGCCGTCTTGTTTACAGGAAAAAAATGTAAAACAAATGTTATATTTTAAGAAAATTTAAATGTTCCATAAAAACGCCACATAAAACATGGTCCACACAATTTAAAGTGGATCATTTGAACGTAATCCTCCCAAAAATTAAAATTGAAAGACTTTACGTAAGAATTTAAATAATAAAATGTTAGATATTTATCGGATGTTTGTGAAACAAACTCTGAGCTATCGATCTATTGTTTTGCGATGTTTACTGACATCAATTTCGTATTAGCCTTTTTAGTGTTAACCCAGCTGAATGGAGCCCAAATATTTTCAACGCTGGCTGCCAGATGATTGATGAAACAAATTTTGATGAATTTCTCATTTAGGATTATTTAAGTGGTAGCCAAGCGTTACAAATAGGTCAGAGTTGAAATTTTATGTATACGTATTTAGCGACAGTAAACAAACAAATCCAAGTACGTCAAAAAATATTTGAATGATTTTTATTTTATTTACTGCTATTAGGTAAAACAAAATGATGGATAAAAAATGTAAATAATTTAATTTATTGTACAATCTTAAATTACAGACTCGATGTTTTTCTTTGCAAAAGATTACGTATTTAAGATTACACATTGTTGTATTTCATAAAGTCATTATGCGATACAACTGGTGAGAACATCATCTTTCTGTAGACAAAACAGTATTATTTAGTGTACTTATGAAAGCATTCCCAATAAATGTAACTGTAGTAATTATAAAATTACTTATGATAAAATTTTATAAAATTCGATTCTCGTTTTGCCTAGACAGCACATCATGCACTATTTATACCTCGTAGTGCTTATGACCACTAATAGAAATGGCAAATATATCTTATTACTTCTTATTTGCTCTTACTATAACGTTCAAAACGATAACCACTTTAATAACTACACAAACCCAATCAAAATAAATGAGTTTTAACATATCCAAGAACCATTGAAGCTGTAAAAATATTATCTTAATTACATTATGAAACTTTAAACTCGTGGCAAATATTCGATAATTTGAATTTACGTATGCAAAAAGATTTTGAAATACAATTGCATATTTTCTAAAAAAAATTGATTTATACATGGAATAATATATTTCTTATCTTCAAGAAAACTGCTTGAAAAATTACTACATAAAATTTTGGTGTTAAAATAAGTCAAATACACGATACTTAATAGCGGTAAATGATATTGTTGCAAACTTTGTAGCATTTATATTTATCTACAAATATGAACTTAGTTCGTCAAACTATTTAGTAGTTCTTAAACCAGACTACTGCAAAACTAAATGAACAAAATTTTAGTTCTATTTCCTTGACAACAATTTACTCATAATAGCAGTCACCCTATTAGTAAATGATAATATTGCTTTGTGTCGGGTTTCTTTAATAGAAATTTTGGTAGTTATTTCTTTTACTTTCGATGTCTTGTACACAAACCGTTTTTTATTTTTGACAGTCCCAACTATAAGCAACACAATTCCAACAGCAACGACACCTCCAATAGTTACACCTATGGCGCTTTTCATCGGTATAGGCCTAGGATAAGAAAATCCTTCTACGGGACGAAGTGTCAAACCGTGGAAAAATTTGTCACCCTGAAAAAAAAATGACTCTGCGTGCTGCAAAAATCCACTTTCAACCCATTTTCTTGCAAGTATTGACGCGTAGTCTAAACCCCATGTTCGTAATTTGAACTCCCACTCTTTCTTTAAATTTTTAATATATACTATCGATTTACAAACGCTATTCTTATTAACAAACATAGCCTTATCCCAAATACGGGAACGAAAATATCGATTTTGAATTGTGAACAAAAGAAGCTTTCTAGTTGACATTTTCTTAATTAAATGAAAGCTTTGATTAAACTTGGACTGTGGATCTGAAGCTTCATCGTGTATTAGCTCATTAATTGTCCTATTATAAGTTACATCCACACCAAAAACACCTTCCAATGTTGCTCTGTACATACGAAACATGTCTTTGTACGTCCAAACTCGATACGATCTTTCTAGTAATGTGGTCACAGTGGGAAATTTTTCAATACTTAAACTTTCAGATGATATATAACTCTGCCAGGTTAAGCAAATAAAAGAAGCCCAAAGATAAAAGCAGCCAATTATCTGTCGTTTCTGAGATCGTTGATTTATCGGACGCCCGATAATTGTCCAGAGAAGAACTAGTCCTTTTTCCAAGTTATTATAAATCGTTGAATATCCTAAAGACGACAACAGTAGCAATATCCATACACCCGGATTTATAATGTAAATTAGTGAAACATTAAATGTTTTAAGATCAGTTGCTTGTACACAAGCGAAAACTTTTAATTTTAAAGGCGTGACTGAAATATATGAGCCTCTACTTGATATGTATTTATTCGGATATCTTCCTATCCAATCTTCACCAAGAGCCATATTAAACCACCATTTGGATTCAAGCTTTTCAACCATTGTGAGGGATTTCATATCAAATACTAAAGATATATTTAGCTTCTGTATTATCGGTAGTAACATTGTAAATGACATTGGGCACTCATACAGAGAACGGTAAAACTCTTTTCTACTAATTTTTTTATAAAGCAATGGTAAACATTTATCTAATTTTCCTAGTGATGCTGCAAATGTAAGAAATCTGAGCAAAACTGGTCGTTTATTCCCGTTTATATGTAATTTAACTGCAAATTGTTTCAATTCACGTATGTGGTTGAAATGAGTTAGTAGCACTTTTACTTTTTCCCCAGTACACGAGTAACACAATATGCCAATTTTTGGATCTTTTGTCGTAAAACTAAACATGAATACTAATATTGAAGTAAATGGCTTAACTTCAACATTTGTTGTAAGGTTTTCACTAAATGAGTTTAAAATTGCCCGATCAGTATTGAATTTATTATTTGTTATAGAAATAAAAATTGCATTGCAATCAGTTGCATGGCCAGATTTGTGAATGGTAGTTATAATGTCATTGAAACTTTCCAAAAACAGCAAAAATATTTTTTCCTCACTTGAAGACAACTTGGTATAAAACCGCAAATATTTACTTTTCGTGTTAACTTCAATCTCGTCTTGGTCCAACATTTCAATTTCAAATTCCCAGTTTAGTGTATTGATGTCATATAATATCCAAGTATTTGCATGTTCGTTTTTTGACAGAAACGAAGATATTTCGTCAAAGCGTTTCAATGATGTCGTATTAAGAGATGTGACAAGAGTAACTGAATTTCCAGTATTGGTTTTAAAAGGCTGGAAATGTTGGCCTTCTGAATAATCAACCAAAATCAAAAAAATAAACCAACCTGATAGAGTAACAAGATACATTTTTACAGGATACAGGATTTCCGAACAGTTTTCCCAAAATAGTTGCTTATCTTGAATTTTAACCGATTTTTTACTGGAAGAAAGCTAGCTTGATGCAACACAGACTTAATAAGTAGAAAAGAAAGTCCGTAGTTGACCACTGGCGTTCGAACTTTATAACGGGTACTTAAAAGAGCAACAGCCCACAACGGCAAGTGGATATTTTTTTAATCTGTCTAATGCAAAGTTAATGGTGCTGTTATGAAATGTAAGCACATAACAACTTAAATGAATTATACGAGTGGTGTGCTATTATTATAATTAAACTTTCTCCAACAATAAAATATGTTAACTTATACAGTGTCCGGTTTATTTGCAGAGTCCAATTCGCAGACATATACTAATTCGTAGAATCCAATACTCAGACGACCAATTCACATAAACGGACGAGTCGCATAATGGTCGATTAATAGAAACGGTCAACTTAGAAGTCGATAGAGTTGTCCAATTTATATACAAACCAATTGATCGAAAAATTGGCATACATAATTAATTTTTTGACTGTGTACATAAAACTGTAAAACATGTACATGGAACAATGGAATACACTTTGTTGCACATACATTAATGATAACTTGCCTTTATCATCACACTTTTGATGATATTACGTGTATACGGATTGATGTGTACTATGCACAAAAATAGCATCATTTAAGAAATTGCACCATCAGCGCTGTATATATTATTTATATTGGACTAATATTTAGTCACGAGAAAATTGTGTGTTTGAGTGACTTTATACTGTTCGACTACTTGCATTTTATGCACTAAATGTCAATACAATAAGGCAACTAATTATGAATAATATAATGAAATTGTGTACAAAATCGAATTCTGAACCACGTTTTGGAATATTGAACATCTGGTTTTAAACTGGTGCAAATATGACTTCGTTCACTTATTCAGGATGGACGCAAGTGAGTATTTATGAAACTCTCTTATACTTCCGTTTGAAATACGCTATTATGAATTGTTAAGGTTTAGGATAAAACTTTATATGTTCAATGGGAGTGAGAGCTACAAGGTCCGTCTGTCAGTTTGTGCAATCGATTTGTATTGAATTTAGTAAACAAGTTTATAGAGCACCAAAGACGAGCCCTATTGATTTTGGACAGAATCGGTTTAACGTTACCGGAGGAACACCCAATTAACTGTTATATGCTTTCAAAATTTTATTGTCATAATCGACAGAATGATGGAATGGGATAAGACTTTGTCAAGAGACAATGGTTCAAAATCCGATAGTTTTTGAAATATGGGCTAATTTAAAAAAAATTATTTTTGGTGATACGATTTTGGTAAAGATTATCTTACAATACTGAGGCATATATATTTTTTGATGAACGAAACTTATGGGAATTTGACCACTATACAAATTGGCTTAATGCATAAATGCCTGTGCGAAGAGGTTTTATATGAGTAGATTGTTTGCGAACAGGAGAGTCTGCGAATTTACCGTCTGAGTATTTGATGAGTGCGAGTTCATCTACAAATCGACTTTCTGCGAATAAACCTAGAATCAACTTATACACCATATCTGCATGTATGTTTTATAATGTTGGTGCGATGTTGGAGTACTTGTTCCGTGGTCTAACATTTAAAACATGTACTTGACGATCTATCCATTTCTGGGTTTCAAAACCAAAAAATAATTACTTTTCGTGTTAACTTCTAACTCTACGTTGTCAGACCTTTCCAAGTCAGATTTCCAGTTTAGAGTATTGACGTCATGTATTATCCAAGTATTTGCAGTATCATTTTTTGACAGAAACGAAGATATTTCATCAACCTGTTTCGATGATGTTGTTGACCGTTAAAATTATCAACTAAAGTTAGAAAAATAGACGAAATTAATCAGTAACAAAGATTCATTGCAGGATTTAGTTATTTTTATGAAAAGAACGTTATATTTTAATGAGCATGTCTAGAATTTTATCTTATCTGTTTACTTGAAGTAAGCCAATTTTATGTTAAACGGGCTTAGTCTTTAGACATGCAAATACTTGGTTGAGAACTGTCGTTTTAGCTTCATGTTTACGGTTGGTACTAAAAATGTTTAAAGCTTATATCGGCGCATGGATGTTTTTTAATCTGTCTAATGTAAAGTTACGGGTGCTTTTACGAAATGTAAGCAAATATGAAAATCAATCAATATTGAAGTAGTACGCCATTGGTATAATTAAACATGCCATAGTCAACCCAATATGTCAACTTTTATCCAATATCTGCTTGTAAAGTACATATTTCCCATGTTTCGGGATTAAATACTCTAGAGATTTTTTTTCCGAACCTCGGTAGATATGGTTTTTGATGTTTTACCATATGAAATGATATTTTCCCGTGCTATGATGTTTATTACAATTTTTTGGCATTCTCAATATTTCTTGACAATTCTATTAATTAGACTATAAAAATTTTAATCCTAGCGATGCTCTTTAAATACTTTGCTTTTGATCTCTATAACGAATTATACATTACATGCAAAACAAAATTCTTAAGTTGAATTAATTTCAAGGCATGCCACTTATTTAATTCAATTTTTAAGAAAAAAGTCTCAATATAGACAAATAAAAAACAGTTACATTTAAACAAGCTTAATGTAGACTTAGACATTAGTATTAGTAACACAAATGTAGGTAGTTGTTTACTTAACACTTTCGTATTCTGGCATGGGTCTCATATGTGTTCAAATTTAATCGTGCCCACCAATAAACCAATTTTACTTATTACAAAATGTTATTCCCAAGAGAATATTGAAAAACAAAATATGCTATGTTAAGGTAAATTGTTTATTACGTAGATAAATGTATTCATCGTAGTTATAATTTTAGTTTGTTTGTCTGGCCGTCTGTCTGTCCGTCTGTGTGCGTTCTAACTTTTTTGCGTTGTTTTCCTTCGAAAGGGTTCATGATAAGGTGCAAAGGTCAATAATTTTGCTGGGGTTGCATATTTATGAAAGAGTTTATTAGAAAGTACTGAGCTTCAAAGATCCCAAGATTTTTAACAAACCCAAAATTTACGACAAAGTTTTTAGTCTTTGGTTACGGCGAGGACTTACCAATGCAAAAATTTCCTGTTTGGGCTTACCAAAGAAAAGTTTTAAATCGCTGTTTTACGTACAACAGTCTTCAAAATTACTTACAAATTATCAATAAGCATGGAAGAGATTTGGTAAAAAGTCTAGGAAAGTACACTAAAGAACCAAATGGAAATGGTAAAATTGAAGACGCTAATATTGTTAATCAAACAGTTCATTATCAAGTTACCAAAATTAATTCAGGTACTGAGTTTGACAAGCATTTTCGATTGTAAGTACAATATAGACTAATTCGATACTTAAAGATTTTATGACAAACAAGCTTTTATAGATTTGTTAAAGTTTTAGCCTTATGCAATCAGTTTCGGAAGCGATAATTAATCCATTTGTCAAGCTGTCCCATTTCTTGTATTTTAACTCCAAGCCAAGGGATCAGAACGACGCAATACATTTTATGACGACTTTAATGAAACAGCTAAACAATATGTTTTTCTTTTTTATTAGTTATAAAGGTGTGATGTTCATGTCAGTAATTAGGTTTCGTTGTTTCCACAGAATATAAACAAAAATCGTATTCAATTTGAGCAAGAAATGAGCTCAAAACAAAATGATCGGATTAACACTACCAATGAACTGGGAATTAAGAAATCTCGGTGTTTAATTTAAGAAATGCTTTATCAAGGAGCAACCAACCAAGAAATAACTAACCAAGTTGCCAACTTTATGGTTGCAGTAAGTCAAAACAATTAAACCAACTTTTTTTTGCAATATCTACGTTTAAAATTGTGTTAAAAAATTTAGGGTCAAGAATCAACGCATATAACTTTACACCTGTTAATTCTACATATGACATTTAATCCAATTCATCAGTCCCGTTCCAGAGATGAAGTATACAAACTCATTAATCAAAAGATTTACAATAACGAATTAGATTCTTCCAATGATCTATATGACCCAAACTTTGATATGAGTGACCTCGTTAACTTAAAATACTTGGAAAGATGTATTATGAAAAGTGCTCGCATTACTCCAGCATTACCAATTATTATGAGAGTGTTCAGTGTTTCCATTGAAGATTTCAGATAATTTGGATAATTTTTTACAATTTTTATTTTGTTTCTTTATTTTATGTTCATTTGATAGTACCTATTTCACATTTCTATTTTTTTGAATTTGCAGCATTTTCCGTTTCCATAGCCTTTTCCCTGGCTACCTGCGTAACTGCTTACTAATTAAAATTATAACTAAACATGACCATAATACTATATAGCCCAGGGTGATTAAAAATCCTTTCCATACATTAGGATGATCGAAATCCCAGCCACGTATCATCAACGACCTTATAGACTCCCCAGACAACGTCATTGGCAGATATGGACTAATTTCCTGCATAAATCTAGGTAAACCCTCCAACGGCCATAAAAGGCCTGATACAAACAAATTCGGTAAAACTGTTGCAATTGTACCAAGAGCAGCTTGGTATTCTTCAGTGCAAAATATGGCGAGCAATAATCCCA
>JAQIWN010003800.1:0-12365 GCA_034699025.1 Entomobrya cf. arborea Gr-Col-00668
ATGTGTTCCGTATATTCAGTTACCATTAATATGCTTTCATAAAATTGAAGTGTACACTCATCATGATGAGAATATTCCTTTTTTATTTTAAATTAAACTGTGGGACTGAATTGACTTTACTCGACTACAGGCGACTAGATTATTTATGTATATCCTCATCCCACATCCCAATAGCACTAACAACTGGTTTAGTATACAAAGAGAGTTTGTAAATCTTATGATGATTCAAGATCCAAGATGACTGACTGAATCATTCTCATGTTAAATATATTGTATAGCACAAGAAGACAAGCAGAAAGCAAAGCATCATATCGAGGGATCATGTACCTTAAATCTTAAAAAAGAGGAAATTTTTGCCAGTGTATCAGATATGCCACAACGTTAAAATATTTTAGTATTGCAGACAACATTATTGCTTTGCGAATATTACATTTTTAGACTATAGAAAATGCAATAAAGCGATAGACTGTCTATTGAAATACTATGTATCAATTTATTTTCCCTCGCTTAATTCTTAGCACATGATTTGCCGAAACAATGCACTTAAAGAAATCAACACTTTAGTGATATGCATACATTCTCCTTTCCTTGGAACGAACATTGAAGAATTTGGATTTTCAGATTTTTAAGTAAGATGGAAAAGAGAGACAGGCGAAGAAAAGCAATGAACAAAAATTGCGAAGGGAAAGAGAGAAAAAAAATGCTCAAATACATCCTCCTCCATGACTTGATGATCTTTTATTTGTTTGAGTAACACTTGACTTTACACAACTACACACACTACTACCTTATATCTATTGAAATTATTTGTACACTAGTAACAAGTACACTTGCTGGGTGTATGGTGTATGTTTCATTACTCATTCTAGGTTAAATATCAGACAATTTGAGGATAATGTCTTTGCATTGCGTCTCCAAATTAGGTACATAATATCCTTGTCGGCCGGTTAGTGGTGTGGGATTGGTTGTTTCGTGGCCGTATGTAAATAATATATACAATTTTTTTTGTCGAGATTTAGTATTGCATATAAAATGAAGTTAATGGGGGCGACGGGGTTGCCTTTACAAATTTGATCTGATACAACACGTAGCATCCTGCCGTTGACCATCTGCATCTTCACACTAACAACGAAAGATTAAGTGTTCTCAATTTAAGTATTTCAAAAAGTGTACGAGGATAGATAAAAATCCTTTGTTCTGTGAGAGAATAAATTAATTTGGCAATTTGGATTTTGAAGTCAAATGTGAAAATAAATTTGTGTAAAAACCAGAAATGTTTTTGTAACTTCTAGCCAAAAAACGACCTTAGCCAGAAGATAAAAAGACCATGAACCCTGATGCCCAATAAATCGCACAGGAGAAAAGCTGCAGACAAAAAATGATGCATTTACATTAGTGGACTCCGTACCCTTATCCCTATTTTGTGACTTTGGAATCTAGCGCGAACTAAGGGCCATCTCTGTTTAAAGGACGAAAATGTTACATGGGATGTGAAACTATATTACACATTTATAAAATCCTAAATTTTCATTTTTGAGTTCATTTTGCGCATATTTGGCGATATGATGTTCAAGAATATAATTATAATGTGTGTTTAAGTTATTTTCTTACAGGTGATTTTTAGACAATAGAAGTAAAAGGCTGTGGTGACAATATTATGTGTGTTTACACAAAGGATCGGGTTGATTTCCATTCCCTGAGACCCTAACTTGTGACGTAGTTAAAATTCTCACAGGGTAGTATCTCAGGCCTGGACGTTGGCTTACTACAACTAGTTATATCATGAACCACATACTTGAAATGTCAAGATGAGTTGAAAGGGATGATGATCTTAATGATACCATTCTACAATTGGGAATCAGAACCACCTGAGATGTTACGAAATAATACGTTCTCCTGCTGGAATAAATTGATGTAATGAATCTACACATTTTGTTTTACATTAAGAAATAAATCTTGGAGTATAAAAATCATATTGCCCCGACACAAAGTCTTTATATAGTCACAATTGATTTCAAATATTTCTCGGTAAACTTTTATTATTCCTTTTACCAATAAGTCAAGTACCGTTACTTTGTGAGAGTATTACTTAATTTTCTTGGATGTTGGATGTACTTTCATTATCAAAAGTTTCCTCTTCACGGCTTCGACTTGATTTTTAGTTCAGAAATATTTGCTTCCCTATGGCCCTTTGACCAAAGTTAAATCTGTGTTCTCTTTCCTTTATAAATAACTACTGCATCAACTGGTTTTCCTTGTGCTTGCTATTAACAATGTGATACAAAAAATGGTATTTTTTATGTTGATGAATGAAAAGGAGACCGGATCTGGAGCACATTTCATGACAGCTAGCATGACCGGTGACCAGAATGAAATACAGTACATTACGCTGGAGATTTACTTGTTGTTACCCACTATTTCAAGGCATATACCGAATACCGGTGAGTGAACCATGCTAAATGATATTATAAAGAACTTTACAGTACCAAGTGAACATTTTTTCTTTCGTAATGAAAAGATACAATCAATATTTTTTTCAATCCGTTCAATCGTTCAACCCATACCCTTTGAAAAAGATTTGAACAAGTAGATGTTCTGCTAGTTTTGTACTGGACACTGGTCATTTTTTATACTCATCTTTGTGTATTCACATAAAAGATCGACTTTCTCACGATGATGCTGAACTTTAGTGAGTTGAGTGCTTACGGGTGTAACCAAACTGTTTGGGAAAAAAATCTATCCATTGACTGGTCTTATGATTGAAAGTTTTTCTAAACTTGACTACAATAGTTAATGAATAGCATAACCATTCTGATAAAAGCATGCATGCATATGCATACATATGTAGAACACGACGAAAATGTCAGGCTTTCTTTTATCTGTTAGCTTTACAAAAGGCAAAGAACAATTGGAAAATAAGCAGTTGACCTGTATCGATAATAGTACAAAAGAAAAACAGACAAACTGACCATGTCACATCGATGGTGATGCCGATGTTGGATGCGGATGTTTGTGATGGTGCTTCGAAAGAACAAAAAAATAAGCTAGACAAAGAGATAGTCAGAGTGTCCTTCCTACCGGTTTTTTGATGCTTAAAAAATATGGCACATGGCATCTTCAAATAAATAACGTGCAGTTTTTATTTTTTGACCATATCCGTTGTTGTTGTTCCAGTATCGGATAGTCAGAGAGGGCACATTACCAGATAAAAAAACATGAAATCCGTCAGGCGGTACATCGCTTTGTCTTGTTTGCTTCTTTTTGTACTTATTCTTATCATCTGCATGATTCTATTATACCATTTACTGATCATGTCATGTCTGATCAATATTCTTTAAAAATGTAACTGGCTGCATATAAATTGTAAATACATAATAATAAGCCACAATCAAGAACTAAAGCGTTTGTCTGCAAACTAGAAAAAAATCTTCAATTAAAATGCAATATGTGCATCCATAATGTAAAAAAATATTCGACATGACCATCTCTTCAAATGAAAATTAAAATGAGACAGGTCATCCAATATGTGAGTCACAATTGCATTGTTTACAACCAGGTGTTATACTAGTTCCTCCAATTGAAAAAATGCACGTCCTGTGAGTAGGTATTTGTTTGGGCGCTTTTCGTATGCTCTATTTTCGTTCGTTAAATGGAATGGATGGATGTATATATATTTGTGCGTATTGCATTCATAAATTATCATACAAAATAGAAAAATTAAATAAAGAAAGCTTTTTTCATCTTGACTTGTACTATTATAAATTTACGTGCATGCAAACATCGTGCTTAGCTTGTCAATTATCATTACGGTAGACACTCTTTGCTGTCGTCAGTACATCACAACATCTGTCGTTGGGTCATTGAATATTGCTCGCACTTTCACATTTTGCACAAACGAATCTATTTTTATTCTAGAATCTATGATTCCGCAAAAGGACAAAGAATAAAAACCTATTTCCAGGTAGTGTGTTTCCTTTTACATTCGCAGCTATTTACTTGTATGTATGCATGAGTCAGTACAAATTTTATAAGAATATGGTTCATAAAGATGAGATGATGAGAGGGTGAGAGGGGTGTATATTATTCTTTAAGTATGTTTTTCGCTAATTCCACAAGTTAAAAATTATATAGTATGAAAGGAAAACATCCAATTATTATCTCATACTAAGACCCATAATTTCTGTATATCCATTTATCTGTTCCATTTAATCATCCATCCAAGAAGATTAAGTAAGTTCGTGCATTCCTGTCGGATAAAAATTAATGATGACGTGCCTTAATTGATTATGAGAGGAAACGTTTATTTGCCCATTTTTGAAAATTTACTGCAAACCAGTTGGGTACAAGTGTTATTAATGCAGCTCTCCATTAATTATATTGTTTGTTTTAATGTGTTTTCTTGTATTTAGGTATAGAATTACATCGCGTCAATGCGTGCCACAAAACAAGAAGGGACAGAGACAAAAGTGGAGATGAGACAACCACTAGGGCACACCAGTGTACAAGTTTTATTGGAAGAAATACCATACCAGAACAAACCGTGTATCAACGATCAAATAAATTACGTTTAAAATAAGCATGATGTACAAATTTTGTACCAGCGTCCTTGATATTTACTAATTAAATTATACTTTTATTGCTATGTATAGTATATTTTAATGAGAAATTTATGTAAACCGACATGAAATATTTATTGGGCTAATCCTATCAAAGAATACAAAGATGTGACTTAAAACTTTCCACTTTATTAAATGAAAATTGTTGCGTTACTTCGTTTATGTGAACTGTACTTTGACTTACCAATAAATTCATTCAGATTTCATATTCACCAACTATTTTTATCTATATAATATACTCTAATTACCTAATTTACGAAAATTCTATTGCACGCCAAACATTGAATTTAATTTGCTTTAAATATTATGCTTACTCAGCTTTAGAAATCTGAAGCATTTCTTTGAAATGATAATAAAATAAACGATATGATGATTGACAATACGCAGCTCCCTTGGTGGATATTATAAAAATTATGCATTTCGAATCTCGACATTATTAATTTATTGAAATAATAAAACCGTTTAAGTTGGTTAAATCGTAAGTATAGGATGTGATGGTTTTGTAATAGAAACGAGAATAATTGTTGAACTTTGCTTTAACATGAGCATACAGAAACGGCCATCAAATATATCTATTCAACATCATAGAGATTTTGAAATAATTTGTACAAACTTATCATATTATGCATTTTAACTCTATAAATTTTTCCCAACTTCCCTTGAACACTAGTTTAAAACTTGGCAGTCGGTTTAGATCTTTTCGTTCTTTTCCCTGGAAAATCGTCATGTATATGTATAAACAAAGTATACATATAATATGAGGTTTTATATAACGTTTAAACTAAATCATGCAATAGAATTTCGTCACCGACCATATCATATCCCATTCACACGATTTTATCGTTTAATTCAGCTTGTGATTGTGGTTGTCAACAATGGAATAATGGTGAGCTTTTACATGATGCAACGATGCAAGACCTAGGCATGACATATGTACGTTTGTATTACAAAATCGTTTCATACAATTTCCTACCACTCAATGAATAGATGAGAACAGGAATTCAAGAAACGTATTTCTTAATCGACCTGTTTCATCTTCATTACAATTAACCCTTCTTCTAACCAATGTGCTTTTCCAACTTGCTTCCGTACGTACTCTTATCGTTTCAGCTGAAAGCAGTTAAACAAACCAGAAAAATGCTCCTCGTTTTCATAAAAGAATATTACTCATTCATACTTATTTTCTACATACATGTGTACATATGCATTATATTCATTTAAAACGTCAAAGAGGGCTGAGCTTTTCAACAGACAGGATTGAGCAACACTTCCCATTTTTAGGGAAACTCCCCACAGGAGGTTTGCCTCGTACGCACTTTTACTAAAGACAAGAATGTAATTTATATATACAATACAAAACATTTTATGATTATATTATTGAAATATTTTTCACGAGCAGCCGTTAAAACATATAATGGATTTATAAGTCTACTTCTGAAGTTCGGTAAGTGAAATTAATCTAAATAACGTGCATAAAAATATTAATTGTAAAATGGACTTTTGTTCTACACGTCGAGCTTTTGTTTTTCAAGATCAAAATATCCCGTTAATGATTTATATACATATATATTGGCCATATTTGATGTTAGTGTAAACTAGTAAGAATGCAAAGACATAAAAATGCAGTCATCATGCATGTGTATATTTTTCATTGTTACCCTTGACTGAACTTCACCTTTTGTTTTTAAAACCCCAATTCTTCAAGTAAAGCCATTTAAATTTGAAAGAACAGAGAAAACTGAAATAAAATAAATAGAAAATCATATTGTGCAAGAGAAATGAAAGACATTCATTCAGGCATACTTGAATTGACATTAAATCGACATTACCTGTGGTAGACAACGCCCGATTCTCAAATATTGAAAGCAAGACCAGCATTAGATTATCATAATGAATATAATATCATAATCTATATTATAATGAACGTTGCACGTCTATTAGGCCAGCCGAGTCAGACGAACAATCAATTTACAAAAATAAGTAAAAACAAATTAAAAAAGACAGATTCCAAAAAAAAATAGTTGTCATATTTTCAAAACTTTTAAGTTCTACAGCATAGTCCCTTAATGAAATTACTTGGTGCCAATCCTGTTATCTTTCGGTGGATAAAATAGTACTTTGTCCATCTAAATTACATTTAGTGTTACACACATTTTTAATTACAATAATTTGGCTCAAAATCAATAGTTTTTTCTTTGGTCATGTAAGCTTGTACAATTCTAAGTTTCATTAAAATCGGACGAAGTATGTATGAGATATAAAGTAAATAATCAGGACGGAGACTTTTTCTCCCGTCACAAATAAGTAGAAATAAAAACATCATATCGGGCGATAATAAATTAATGCAATTGTGCACCGCTAGATTTTTGGTAATCTTGTTAAATAGTTGTGACCCACTGAATTTCTTCTATAAATATGGAAAGTGGTTGGAGTAACGTTAATAAAAGTTTCATGTATGTAGTGTTTCCAACTGCTAGCATGTAGAACGTATCTTTGCAACATTATTCACTGAAAATATCCTCTTTCGGAGATTACCTTGTAGTAATATCCTTGTGAAATGTACCAGGTTAAATTGGAAATGTTTATTTTGTCATAAAAATCATATCGAAAATCGTTTTGTCATTAAAGTCATAAAAATCACTTCAATTATGTAAATCACGTAAGTTTGATCCTCGATATCACAAGTTCACGACAAACAACAATCGAATCAACGATTTAATGGAAATACAATTTGTTCTGTGGCAGACTGCTGTCTATGCTTCACGAAATATTGTTTTTTATGCTCGGTCACAAAATTGCATAATGCTTGATAAGTCGAAAATATGAAACTAAAGGCTTAATTTTGTTTAATTTATATTCATGAAAATGTTGTGTAGTATTATAATAATACTTATGGCTTCATCAAATGTATCTTAGAAAACGTTTAAAAAATCAATTAAAGCAGCTTTTTCTGTAATGTTCCAATTCTCGTATGTTTTGAATTTGATTGTTCTAAGTAGGAAATGGCGAAGTTAGTAAATCAACCAGAGCTATGATAAAAGTGAAAAATATCAATGTTGATTAGTGATTATGAATATAATTATCGAAATCCCGAATGGGGCTAACTAAAGATAAGTTATTTCAATGTAAAAATGTATCTAAAAACTACCATGTGTACTACAAAAACGTTACATTTAATCGTGCACCTTCTCGCTCCTCATAATTTCAAAAGGCCCCATTCGGGATTTCGGTAATTATATTCGTAATCACTAATCAAAAATCATACTAAAATCTTATTTTTCAATATTTTCATAGCTGTTTTATCAACTCCATCGTCACGTTCGAATTCTTTCTCCAAACTTACATGATTAAAATAAATAAACGTGCGGATAATAAATAATATGTTATTTATAAGCATGCAAATTCAAACAATGAAATAAGAAAAAAAACATCAGTAACTTAGAGAGTATAGTGCTAGTGCCAAATTATTTCCATCTATTAGCCAATTATCTTGTTAACCTTTAATCATTTCGAAAAACTCATTTCGTCATTAAAAGTTGCATTACTTTTAAAATATGTTTTCCAAAACTAACTGGTCATTACATTTAATACTTTTCTCTGATAGTTGCAGCAAAATTTCATTCCCAAAACTGAATACACTCTGTAACAATCTCTTCTTTTAAGTAATAAGCGTTAATGATTTTCCTTAATAAATGATGTTTTATCCTACCACGTAAACCATGCAAACTTCTCCAACGATATATACATATATACCCTGTCGCATCCGTCAATTCCGTCACACTTTTCAGATTGTAGAGGGGGATCTAACAAGAATATTTGCTTATACTCATATGAAAAATCAAACAAAAGACAATATAGAAATCCTGTTTCGGGAGCTGTGTCCAGTTCAAATGTAATCATGCCCAAACAGTCCATACTATATTATTCTTTTACCCGACCGGCCTTCAATTCATTGTGAGTTGTTTGTCTGGTGACTTTTACCAGAAGCCAAACTGACCTAATTTGGATTGAACATCACATATTATCGTATCAGTACAATGTTCAATGAAATGAAAATCACCTGGCTTTAAATAAATAATTGGAGGCTGTTGTGTAGACTCATCTGAAACCATCCTGACCATTCATTCTTTTGACAACACAGACAACACAAGAAAACAGATAAACAATGTTCAATGAAAAAAATATAACTAAGCTTTTCTCTTTTCATATTCCATTGCAAATCGAATCATACGACAACGCTCTACTGTTCTTGTCACTATGTGCATGTGTTCATCAAACAAATGACCGTTGCTTCATTCCATTGAATCTTAAAATGGGAATTTTTGAATGCGACCGTTCGTCGAATATTCTCTGTCGCAAGTATTTTTATAGCTAATAATAGACACGGGTAGAAGCACCTGGAATTTAAATTTTCGCTTTTTACGATTATCTCGCATTGCATCGTGTCATGTACATGGGCTCCCTCAGGCAAACAAATACAATATTGTCGTCACACGAATATACTTTTTTGTTTTTAAAATTCAATTTACTGCATACTATCACTTTCTTTTACTTACCATCTTGGAATTATTTTGACAAGTTATAGCATTGCGTTTCATTTTAGCCTCCATTCCAAGCAAAATATTAGTGTAAAACTGTAGATAATTAAAAATGTATTCAATTTTGATTTGAAACGTATGTATCTATCACACATTACAAAAATATTAGTATGCCGACAAAAGATGTAATAAAGACGAGCAATATGAAAGATGCACGTAAAATACCATAAGCAAAACAATTAATTGAAACTAATCCTTTATTTTTTTTTCTTTTCAATAAAATACTACTAAGAGGTTTGATGTTACATTACATAATGTACAAATGATATTGCTTCAATTCCAATAATATGCCCTGAAATATCGAATAAATATTTTTTTGAAAAAGCCCGTCGTAAAGTGAACTGAAACAAAATGCAGGTAAGGGTAAAAAAATTGAAAGTTAAGTTTCGTATGGTATTACCATACAAAAGCCATATAGTCAAGTTATCATAGAAAGTAAAAACAAAAAAACCAAACATTTTTATGCCTGAATTAGTTTTTTGTGTACATTGGGAAGTCGTAATATCGGAAACGTGCGAGATATTTTACCAATATATTATTACTGTTACTACAATAACTTCTTAGATTCCTTGATCCACATTCAGAAAATTTAATGGTACACGTTCATACGTTGTATACTCAACATTGCTCGTATGCTTTTTACTTGGGCTTGCATATTGTCTTTTTATGCAATACCAACTTAGGTTCGTTAGTTTTGCGTTATGCGTGCGTAAGTAGGTACGTGCACAGTAGAGCAATAACCTGCAACATAACGAAGTAGGAAGTTAAACTAGATTGGTTGTTGAGGAAAGGGGTCGAACCGAAAGGGTCTTTCCCTCTTTTATCATATTGGTTGCTTGGTCCGAGGCAAAAAAATGCTTGGGCATTTGTGGCTTAGGTACATCCTTCATATTATAAAATAAAGTAAGAAAAAATATATCAGGAAGTATAAACTCATATATATTTACGACTGTTCATCCAATAAATCGCTGAAATCTACTCACATAATTGAAATATATATATATTGGTTTTATTGAAATATAATTACTGTTCTATTTTCCCTTGTCGGTGAAGTTGTTAGATTGATTAATACAAAAAATTTGGAAAGAAAGGGTATTGGATTTACCTTATTTCGTACAAAAATAAAATCCGTTGTAATATTTTTTACATTATACGACATGACTTACGATTAGGTAGACACATTTTCATGGCATGGTTAAAAAATGAATTCAAAGCCTTTGTACCCACCCCAAATAGTTAGTTAGTTAGGTCCCTCTAAGGGATTATGTTAGGTTAGGGTTAAGGGAGAAAAGCTCACCCACCATTAATTCCAAATTCATCATCCATATTACAATAGAGAATAATATATATTTTTTCTAAAAAATTACTTAAAATACAAATTTAGTAGTAGTAGAAATAATAGTTCTCTGCAAGCAAAAAATAGTATGTGCGTACAGTACATACCCAACTCAAATAAAACAGACATTGCTTCATTTTTCCTTACTATAAAATGTTGAAGTCAAATTCAAATTTTTATTAACCAGTCACAAGGCAAATGAAATCACTGATTGGATATGTCATAGAATCATCTTATGGACAATAGCCTGCTTCGATCGGAGGTATCAACTTCAAATAGTCAAATTTTGTTTTCGTTTTTTTGGGACATGCAAAAACCACTGAGAAGCTTATTGTGTAATTATCAATTATTCCAACTATTTCTAACTGATTTATTGTGTTCCTTCCTGAGTGTATTTTTAATTTATTAGCTTTTCGAAATCAAGTTTTGGTTGAATAGTGAATTGTCTTAATTATTTTAATGATCATCGTAGTATCCTGATTGTTAATATATAAGAGAATTTTGTATTCTTACGACGACTCAAAAAGCAAACCAACTAGTGACCACGCAAAATCTCTCAATGCCCCATGAAGAATTCAACTTTGACGGAAGTTCTCTCTCTCTTCTCCTCCGGCTAGAAGGGAGAAATAATAAAAAGCAAAGCAACAATTGGGAATAGGAATGAGGGTTTTTAGAAACAAGTAAAATGCTCCTTATACAACATTACTATAATAGATAAATAAAAACAATTTCAATCTACATTTCGGAAAGTATGCAGTGAACAGAGACATGCAAGATATATTGATAGGTAGGTAGAAACGCAATGAACTTACTTCTATTCCCAGAATTGTACGTACTAATTTCGATTAGGCAAAATTACAAATAAATGCTGTTAAAACAATGAATGTCCCAATTCATTACTCTCTTTTTAATTCGTTATGAATGCTCGAAATGCGCGTTCTGAGTATTGTAATATAAATAATTATTATAACAAGTAGTAAGCTACTTGAATGTTAGATTTAAGGCTAACGTTCAAATCTTATTCCATCACTACTAAGTAGCATAACGACAATTTTTCCAGGAATTTTGAAGTGGCAGGGACCGGTGGGGGTTGTCTGTCTTTGGACATCGGTACTGCTGAAACCAAAGCAGGTGCGTCGTTTATCGTAAAGACAAAGTTAAAGGGCATAATTGATTCCTCCGAAATCACAAGTCATCATGTTTAAATGTGAAATAATATGGACACAGGAAAATAAACATTTGACACACCATGGTACTCCAGACTTTGGTGCCACATGCCACTGGAATATTTGTTGGGTAAAACAGCGGTAACATTACCAATTCCGATAGTACTTTGTACCCCATGAAAAATGGTCCATGAAAACAATTTTTTCAGGTATGGGTGCGTTTAAAATATTTTTGCTACGATAGAAAGAAAATTTTAGAACTAAAATTTTGACTATTTTGTCTTCACTGGAGCCTGGTGAAAAATTTAGGTACGCAAATAATCATGAACTGCATCCCAAAATAATCTCCATTAAAAATTCTATTCTTTATGATAAAGTTACATATGACATGCAGTTATGCGAGTTCGCAAATGAACAACTCCAGCTCTGTTTTGGTAAACAAATAATTGGCCATGGACTACAGACTTGAAATTTTGGCCAATGGTTGCCCTTATCATGGGTTACCTTAGGGCAAAATATTTTGCCCCTGACCCACGCGTTTCGGAGCAGGGGGCAACCAAATTTTCAAAAACTAGCAACTGGTTTGGCCCGTATCTCCATCATTTATTATTCGATTTTGGTAACCAAGGTACCAAAATGTTCAGAAGAA
>JAQIWN010003801.1:0-12364 GCA_034699025.1 Entomobrya cf. arborea Gr-Col-00668
TTGGTGATTTTGCATCATCGCAAGCTATCGTACAGTTAAAGGCAAAACCATCTTTATAGCTCACTGGACATACTGTAGCCAGTTATTTTTTTATAGTGGTAGCTCTAAATGTAAAAAAAATAACTACATACAGAAAAACATTTAGCATATCATACACAATGCCGGAACCATGTTTCCTAAAGATGTCATTATCTCAGAAGATGCTTCGAGGTTTTTTCACTTGGTAAGACAACTAGTAGATAAAATATTCTCAATAAAAATTTTTAAGTTAGAATAATACTGGGTTGCTAAAATATAAAAAAACGACATAATGAATATTTAAAAAAAATCTTGTGTAGAAAAATAATAGAAAATTTCAAATTAAATTATCTCCTTACTTGTTTTTATGTTATGCAAAGCGTTAGAGAAAACACTTATGAAGCTAAATTAAGTTGGATTGATACGTGTAGTCAATCACTTTGTTTTATAGGAAATGCGGCTTTGTGTGAAACGATACTTGCCTAATATTTATGTTATAATGTTGACATTCATAAAAAAACACGATCCTACTGCGCACCAATTACTGCAGAAAACCAACTTGATTTTTCTTTAACAGTAAAAACAAAGATGTTCCAATTGTTAAGCAAAGAGGCACAAAATAAAATGTAATGATTAAGTGAATAATTTGTGAGGTGCATTTTATTGTTTGTTTGTTGATGCAGAATGTAGAATATTTTTAAAAATGTGTTTGTGCAAATCTGGCACACTTTGAATACATATATTAACCATTGCAGTCATTAATTATGGTTGATTGAGTGCTAATAGCGCAGTGAACTATGACAAGGTTTATACTGATTTACGTTTTATATGGTCTTGTTACATAGACAAATCAAAAAAATACATATAACAAGACTGCCTGTGTATATGCACAGACGTGAAGCATAAAAGTTTTAGCCAAAGCTAAGTGATTTGTCAGAGTAGAATAAAATAGACCAATGACAATACTTTGGCTAAAGTTGAATATTTTTTCGCCCGCGAATATCGACTATTACAGTTTGTTTACATCAGCTAAGTTTACCAAAGCTCTACATAAACAGCTGAGGTCAGACGCTCCGGTCGTCTTTGTTCACTTTCATCATCATCATCAACCTATGGGTGGAGCCTAAGCGATGATGATGATGCTTCACGTCCAAGCATATACACGGGAGGTCTTGTTATATGTATTTTTTTGATTTGTCTATGGTCTTGTTACATGCCTACGTTCGATGTAAAAAGGTATCTGAGGTTGCGTCTTTGAAACGGCCATTGGAATTTTTGAGGTTTTATTTTTTTTCAATGTAGATTTATAAAGCATATCAGGAGATTTATTCTTATAAATTATGATTTTAGCATTTAACTAAATGAAATAAGATTAATTAAATGAAAAGTTAAATAAGTTTTTTTTGAGGAATTGTCAGAAAACGACTCGGAAAAATGATACAAGTGGCAAAACTGTTTTTCGACATTGTTGAACAAAAATGTTAACTTTTTAGAAATATTAATTTTGAATGTGAGCCGAAAAAAAACTATTTTGTAAAATTATACCGTACTGTGATTTATAAATGAGCTTTTATAAAGTTCAATTAATATAATCTTATTGTCAACAAGGTGCGTCCACTATTAACAAAGGCATTACCGAAATTTATAAAGGAAAGTTTATTATAAGGGCCGATTTTGGACCAAAATTCAAAAAAATCTTTTTCTTTCTAGTTTTGTTAAGATAACCGAGTTATGTATTCTAGCGAAGGTTTCAGCTCAAATGGACCACCCTGAAGGAAGTTATGGCCGATCAAAGTTAGCATAAAATGGGTCCATTTACCCCCAAAAAATGACGTTTTATATTCAAATCGTTATAACTCTGACACTTCTCCGAGTAAATGCATGTAAAATATGTCATTCGAATAGGGACACTTAGCTGAATAAAAAAACAATCATCAATAATTCGCGTAATTGACTTCGGGTCCGAATACACGGTGTCTAATAGGTGTCACATGTCTGACGGCGGCCAAAAATGTTCAATCAGCGCTTGCACGGAGCTCCCTTGACCAAATACCATAAATGGCATATCCAAAGAATCACAGTACTCTACTCTATCGCCGATTTAAAATGAATCGGGAAAATCGGCTTTTGAGCTGAAAACGGCGTTATTTGGTCATTTTTAAATTTAGGAACCTGGTTTTAGGTCAATAAAAAGCGGTCACTTAGCGACATTTGAACATACTTCTTTGAATAGGGAATATATTCTGATAGGGCTTCTTTATCGCTTAAAGAATGCGCTGCCCTGGTGTAGTTTCTAAATTTAGTTTCTAGTATCCACTTTATTAAATTTTCATGTTCCGATGATCTCCATTCATATGGCCATAAATTTAGGCTATGGGGAAATATCAGGTACCTTAGAAAAAGGACAGGTCGAGTAAGAGAGTTATGATTTATATCAACACCAAGAAAATTAATAACACGTATTGTACATCCTGCGAATGTATTGATTTCGATATGATCGTAGGTGTAATCTTTATGTGCGTTTTTAAAGGACCAGCTGCTGACCACTGTACATTTATGCGTGGATATTAGAATCCAAATAAAATACACAGTCTTAAAAAAATGTTGAACTGTCATCTCGAACGAAATGTGAACGTTTGTTCAAACCAAAGAACAGAAATTCACTAAACGAAGACAAATTACAAAGGTTTAAAATTATTTTGTGGTGATGAAATACCGAATTAAAAAAAAACTTTGGTGAGCTTCGCTTCAAGTAATTTTTTTAAGATGTTGTTTTGTAAAAATATAGTAGAAACTTGAATATAAATTGGCTGTTTTGATTGTTTTTCTCAATGTCAGTCAAAAAATTTGAAAATAACACTTCTGGAACGATAACAAGTTGGTTCGTTATGCGATGAATTCTTTTCATTTGGGTACAAACGTTTGGAATCCTTCAATCACCACACACATCTTGCACACAATGTCGACACAGAGAAAATTAATAACACTAAAAGTTATAGAAGTACGCGAAGGGTGGAAGTTTAAATAAAAGTTGTTTGGGATCGATTACGTAATGTTTGGGATCGGGCACCTTATCAGTTCTTTCGGGCACCTTATCAGTATCTTCGGGCACCTTCCTGGTACCTCCGGAGCATCTTCCTTAACTTTTGTGCAAGTTAGGATATGCTAATAGCAAGCATGAAGGCTTTGCACGGACAGACATAAAAATCTGATGAATATTATATACCCTTCGCGTAAATAACACCTATCCTGCAAATGCATTGATTTCGGTATGGTCATAGGTGTCATCTTGCACAGGATTTCTAAAGAAAAACAAGGTAAACTGCAATTTTGACTGAAAAAGGATTTTATCGCATAAACCAATGCACAGGAATTTGTTAAACGACGACAAAACAAAAGGTTGATTTTTTCGACTAACTAAAACTCGGGGTATTTTTTTTTCATTTCGCAGCCGAAAGGCAAATTACTGATACTTTTAGCGAAGAAACGATTGACATGGTTTAGTAATATTTTATTGCTTGTTATTTGCTTGTGTAAGACTAACCACTCTAGATTAATATTAGAAACGGTGTGCTATATAGGATCAGAGACAATACATTGTATTTCTTGATGAAAAATAACTAAATATTTAAACTTATTGGCTTTTTAATTGCTTTTTTAAAAATGTTATACCTTCCCTCATGATCAATGTCAAGAATACTGTATAAGGTGAGCGTCGCAAACAACTTTAAGTACGTAATCAGTCTGTCGTATTTTATAAGATGTTGTTTTTAGAATGATAGTTGAAACTAAAATCGATATTTTCTGTTTATTATTTTTCCACCGTTATTCAAAGCATTCGAAAATAAAAATTCTGAAACAAAAACAAGAATCTTAATAAGCCGCTAATTTTACTTATAAACTCACGAAATAGTTTGAGTCTCGAAATTTAAAATTTCCTGACCCAAATAAACTTTAACTCAATGGTTTTAGCTTTGGTCAGCATATAATAATATTAGCCCTGAGTTTTACTAAAGTTTTATTGAAGCTATTGGTATTTTATTGCATACATTGTTCTTGCAAGAAACATATTTCAGTACTTTACCTTTAACAGGTTTTTTATATGTAAAACTGTACTACAAACTTCAACTGTCAATCTGAGTTTAATTGTAAATAAATAATTGTGTCGAATTATTATGTTTATCTGAATATAATCTAAATGAGTTATTCAAAACACAATTTTTAACTTATGACCACGAAAATTTTCAATCAGCCTCGTATTTTTGTTTTGTATAAAAATATAGACTTTAATTAAAAGGTAAAGTTTAAAGTTCAAATGTGACATTTTTAAGTTGTTTTAAACCAAATAAATCATTATTTAAAATCCAGTTAATTGCAAATGTCATTTTTTAAGTAGAAAGAAAATCAGGGAAACCAAAGTATGATTTTGCCGGATACTTAAGGGATGACTGGCGGATTACTGATCTACAAATTTGGACTAGTTTTAGGTATCTACTTAAATACATCGAGTTGCGCATTTGCTGTGGCCTGGTTAAAAATTTAAAATAATTCATTCTATCACATATTGCATTAAATTAGTAAAAACTAATCTGATCCGGACTTTAAGCTACATAAGCAGCTAAATAAATTCCAACATTTGATTCACCATTAAAATAACTTTTTTAAATTTAATTAATCCAATCCAACATGACTTTGCTGAACGCAGATAACAAAAATTGTGACAATTAGACTGAGAAACTGTGGGGAAAAAGTATAAACTTAATTAGCGAAAATTCCTATTTTGGTTAATTTTTAAATAAAATAATTGAGTTACCCCGGCCACCATTGAATACGTAATAGTAAAAACGTCACTTCCCCTTATCCCAATGTGTTTGGTTATCATTTTATGCAGAACCAAATTTGCTTCATCAATTGGAACGGTTTTTGCATTGTTGTCCTTGGATAGCCATGTTTCCACGCTTTCCAGCTTATTAAGCAAAATATAAAAAGAATAAACTATAATGAATATATTCATTTAAAGGAAGTATCAATCAAAATAATTTACTTTTGTGCAAATTTCCGACTAAATCACAAGAATCACAACAGTAAGCACATAAAAAAACGTTCGATGGAATCTTTGAAACTCGTCTTTGGTCAACAGAAGAGAATTTAAGCTTATCGAAAAGTACATCAGTCTTTCAGCCATGTACCATGTCACTTGACTGCCCAACGCTCCATTTATTACACCAGCGAGATTCTGAATCGCCTGGAAATTCAAGTAAATGAGTGACCATGGCTGTTGTGTAGTTCGTGTTCGATTCCTTTGTTTATTCTCCGATCTATCACCCAACCTAATAATTTGGGGAAGTTCTCCATTTTGGGTTTGCTGATCCCATTCCTCATCTATTTTAAGCAAATCCTCAGAAAATGAGGTCGCCGTAGTCCAAAGTGTTAAAGCCATAGCCAGAATACAGTGATCACAAAAGTCTCCGATTATATATCTAAAAACAAATAAATATAACTTAATCTGTACTACTTTAAATCTTAATAATTTTTTTACAAGTTTGCCTTTGTATGTTTCCAAATGCCATGAGAACAGCCAGTACGCCATGTCCGAAAGTAATAGCTCAGGTGCTTCGGTTTTCCTTGAAATATTTTCAAAGCAAAATACAAATTTCGCTTGGGCGACCAGTCGTCTAAACCACCATGATGGCGACCATGAACCAATTGGAATGACGAAATCGTAACCAGCGATAAAGCAAGCTGTTATTTTCAAAACACTAAAGCCGTACAAGATGTAGCTAAAGTTTGATTTGATTACCTGCGTAATAAGAAGATTAACCTTTTTAAGATGCACGGGACGAAATTTCTTCTAAATAAATTTATAATTTAGTTTGTTTACGTACCAGCTTGTTTCTGACTGGTAAATACTTTTCGTTTAAAATAAAATTTACAATTTTCAAATACTTTCTTGAGTCCATCCAGAACCTTTTAATCGTGGCCAGTTTGTAAAAAAAACTCTACACAAGCCAAGAACAATGTCAAAGTATGGAGTTGGGTTGTTCAATTGCTTTGAGGTTTCCGGGATGATTAGCATAGATTGAGAAACCAGACGAAAGAGGCATAAAATATGCATAATTGCACATATTACCTGAATTGAACATATAAGACATATATTTATAAAATTTACAATTAATGAAACTACATGTTATTAAAATGGCCATTTCTGGGCCGAAATTCAAAGAAAAACTTTAGGTGCCAAGTTTTGATCGAAAGGAACTAGTCTGAAAAAGTTTATGACCAGTCAAAGTTGGCCAAAATAATGGACCTTTAAAGATTTTATTTGAGGTTATACTAAACCAAACTTTGAAAATTAAATGTGGATTTTTTTGACTGGTCATAACTTTCTTCAGGATGGTCCAGTTTGACCAAAACTTTCATCGTTTTATATTATTCGATAAGATTAACAAAAATAGACACAAAGAATTTTTTTTAATTTCAGTCCAAATTGGAAACTAGTTTTTCTTTTAAGTCAACGGCCACTAAACGCTCACATGCTTTTGAATATGTTAAACTTCTCTATTGCCATTTAATAGATTTAAAAAAACTGTTAGTCTAAACTAGATAGTTTCTGAAATATGACACTAATTTTTTTTAAAATAAACTTTAAAAACATAAGAACACTACTTTTCTTATTTTTAACATGACAAAGCACTAGTTAGATTTTTTTTTTAAATCTTCCAATCAAAATATATTTTTTAATGAACAATCTTAATTAAGAAATTAATTATTCAGTGGGAGCTTGTAAGACTGGAATGTCTATCGATTTAGATATTTAGAATGTCATATTTTGGAATATATAAAAAATGTTTATTTTTTTAAAACTACGCTCTTGTGTTTATGATTCCCCTACTTCTGCATTAAAATAAAGATTTTATTTTAATTACAATGTATTATTATGGATAATTTATTTTTATAACCTGCCATCTACGAAATTCATTTGTATCAGTCATTCAATTAAACTTAAGCCAAAAACGAGCAAAATTCTTTAAAAAAAAGTGTCATCATTGCTGATCTGCGGAAGTGGTCTATTCAATGCCTATCAAAATTTTATTTATAAAGATGAAGTGTTTATTACTGATTATTTTTTACAAGTTTGTTTTTACTACTGCTCATGCGCATTCACTTCAATTCATTATACAAACAAGTCATACAAAATTAAATTACTCACACTCTCAACTTGCTTTTATCTCTCTAACTTTTGTAATCGACTTCAAATTTAGTGAGAAATTTAGCCATAAGACACAATTCCGGGAAAAAAACGTCATATCTTTCCTTATTTTCATTAGTACATATATGACACCAAACAACATCTACTGCAAATTAATTGCAATGCAAGTAATTAATCAACCACAAAACCTGCCAATTTAAATTAGCAACTATCCCATAGTTACTTCTTTCATATGTTTTACATATCATCCTAACGTACATAATATTGTGCAAACGTCGCAAAATTTCTCACTTTACTTTTTCCCTTTGAAACAAACAATGATAAAATTAAATTATTTTCAAGTTCTTTAATTTTTTCTTATTTTTTTTATTAAAAATGTTTAAAATTAAACTCTTCCCTACCACCAACTTAAATTCTGTCAAAATCTCACTGACTTTAATTTTAATATTTTTCATCTTCCTTTCGAAAAGAGTTGGATCAAATGCATCATCCCTACCAACATCTAGACCAACAATAGGAGACATAAATCATCCAGGAAAAATATGTGGCTCAGTACAATTGTCTTCCGGTAAAACCGTTCCATTAAACGAAGGAGTAACCTTGACAACCGAGCAATTCAAGCTGGTCCGAAATATAACACTAAACAAAACAATTTTCTCTCCTGTGAGCCAATGTGCTATCCAAATTTGTGGGTATATGTCGCAGGGAACTCTGATAGAGGAAGGATATATTGGGGTAAATTAATACTAAACTAATTTAATTGTATTACAAATTAAGTTTATTGAATAAACAATTTTTTAAATTTTGGCGACTTTTTTTTAAAAAAAAAAGAAAAAAAAAAGAGTACTACCGATTGGATGAAATGCAAACAATTTATAACCCAGAAACACGGCGATAATTTTTTCCGTGTGTATTGGTAAATAAAAAATATAATAAAATGTGTATTGGTTCAAAGATGAAGTACAGCCATTGGTCTTCGATTACCTTCCGGAAAAGGAACATGACCGAATTTTAAGTCCTTATCAGCCTGAGGCGGAGACATTTCACTGCGTTTGTCAAGATAACCAGCACCAGACACGGCCATTGGTCAGTTTTGCTTCAAAACCATCTAAGAAGCGGGAGGATTCCCCCGGTGGCAAGCAGTTGGAGAGCTTTGTTAAGGTTGAAGGTCAAAGTGGACAGTCGGGTATTGGATCTTGGAGTACGGGAATAGGTGCAAGTATTGCAGTGCTATTGAGTGTGGTCGTTATTGGGATATATTTTCTGTGGAGAAAAATAAATTGGTGTGGAAATGGGAATCATAATTTAATAATTGGGGTGACCAATTGACCATGTCCTCCGACGAACCTGAGATTTCACCAAAGCCAATGTTTAATGAAGACCAAGAAAATGTACCATTAGGGCAGATTGAAGCCACCAGCTTGGTGATGATAAGGTGATATTTGTATTTTGATAAGTTATTTCTAAATATTTCTAAATATATTTACGTTTTAAACACGTATCAATTTTCTTCAACATGAATAATATATTAAATGTTACATTAAAAATATGTTTTTCTTAAATACTAATGGCCGATAAGCAGTAAAGACAATAATTATTTTTAACTCAATTTACAACTCTTCAGGAGTATTTCGGTAAAAATAAATAATATAAAAATATTTGCATCTTAATTGTTATATTATATAATGGATCAATTATTTTCATATCAGGAAATGTACAAAATTTTCATATTTGTATCAGTGATTCAATTAAACTTACAAACCAAAGTAACTAACAAATTTCTTTTACGTGCCATCATAACTTAATTGCGTAATGGGTCGATTTAATGCTGATCAGGATTTCATTTTATCACAATTTTAAAGTGTTTTTTCCAATTCATTTTTAAAACTGCTAAATCATGCATTTCAATTCAATTATACTAACAAACCATAAGCCATACAAAATTAAACTGTACTACGCTAAATACTCACTCTCTCAAATTGGCCTTATCTCTAATTTGTTATCGATTTCAAATTTAGTGAGAAATTTAACCACAAGACACAATTCCAGGAAAAACGTCATAACCTTTCATAAAATGTTCTATGCTCTCACCACATTTCTTATCTTTTCTTCATTCATTACATTCATTAAAGCATTTTAAAGACAATCTTCTTTTCTCATACTTAACTACATAATTAACACCAAACAACATCTACTCATTCTACCTCTAAAATGCAAATAAATAGCAAAAATGTAATACAAGTAATTAAAAAACCACAAAAAAAAAATGCCAATTTAAATTAGCAACTATCCCATAATTACTTTCAAACATATTTATATAACATCCTATCATAATATCGTGCAAACGTCAAAACTTTTTCTCTCAGTTCAATTTTTCACTTTGAAACATTGCATTATTTCCAAATTCTTTATCCTTTTCAAGTTTTTAGTAAAAAAAAATGTGTAATAAACACTCCACCGACTTTAACTCTGTCTTAATAACACTAATTTTAATAACTTTCAACTTCCTTTCGAAAACAGTTGGATTGAACGCATCATCGCTACCAACAATTGGAGACATAAATCATTCTGCAAAAATTTGCGGCTTAGTGCACCTATCTTCCGGTAAAACAGTTACATTAACCGAAGGAGTAACCATGACAACCGAGCAATATAAGTTAGTACGCAACATAACACTAAACAAAACACTTTTCTCTCCTGTCAGCCAATGTGCTATCCAAATTTGTGGGTATATGTCCCAAGGAACTCTGATACAGGAAGGGTACATTGGGGTAAATTAATAATTAATTTAATTGTATTTCAAATTAAGTTTATTGAATAAACAATTAAATAAATTTTGGCGGCGTTTTTTTAAAAATAGAGTACGACAGATTGGATGAAATGCAAGCAATTTCTAACCAGGAAACACGGAGATAATTTTTTTCGTGTAAGTTTTAATCTAAATTTAAAAAAAATAATTAAACTCTGATTTAGAATTTAATCTCAATTAAAATTCGTATCTTTAGCATCCCTTTTACACCAGTTCATTAAGCTGTGGATGCAAGGTAATTAAAATAGAAATCACATTTAAAAAAATAATTATCTTAATTTTAATATCGCCCTAATTATTTTTTTAAGTCACCCGATTCAATTTGTAATGGAAAATGCAACGACGCCCGTAGTAAAATCTGGACCGCTAATACCTGCGCAGTTTTATTTGAAGAAGTTAACTGCAACAACTGCTATTTTCCTGGAATAAAACTATCCAAAAATGAAAACTATACTACATCTAATTCTCATCACATAACATCACTAATTGTTCGTCCATCTTGTAAAGTTCTTCATTACGCACCAGCCATGAAAAGGGTTCACTGGTTCAAAGATGAAGTACAGCCACTGGCCTTCGATTACATTCCGGAAAAGGAACATGACCGAATTTTAAGTCCTTATCAGCCCGAGGCGGAAATATTCCGTTGCGTTTGTCAAGATGAAGATGATGACCAAATAAAGCCGTTGGTCAGTTTTGCTTCAGAACCATCTGAGAAGCGGGACCCAGCTGGCAAGCGAGATAGCGTTTTAAAGCTTGAAGGTCAAAGTGATAAGCTGGCTATTGGAACTTGGAGTACTGGAATAGGTGCAAGTATTGCTGTGCTATTGAGTGTGGTCGTTATTGGGATATATTTTCTGAGGAGAAAAGTAAATTGGTGTGGAAACAGAACTTTGATAAATGGGGTGACCATTTCCTCCGACGAACCTGAGATTCCCACACTAGAACCACAATTGTTTAATGAAGACCTAGAAAATGCACCATTGGAGCAGGTTAAAGCCACTACTATTCCGGGAACCGGAAATAAATTAGAAGAGAAGTTGGATGATGTGAAGAAATTACTTGAATTACTTTGCGGGGGCGGCGGGGGATGTGCCTCGTTCCAAAATCAAGTTCAAAATAATAAGCCAAGAGATGAGCCATTGCATAAAAATGTTAAACAAATTGCAGAAGTAAAGGATCAATTTAAAAGTGTCTGTAATTCCGAGAATGTTATACCAAGAGATAAGATTCTTTTCAATAATAAAGGAAAATGTGTTGGGGAGGGGCAATTTGGGAAAGTTTACAAAGGAATTCTTAAAAATGAGTTGGATGGATTAAAGGATGTGGTCGCTGTGAAATTAGTTGAGTGGGTGGGATGTAGGGATGAGCATGTCAAGTCGTTTTTAAGGGAGATTAAAATGTATCAAGATGTGGGGTCTGGAAGTGAATACATTGTTAAGTTATTAGGCGCTTGTGTTGATGAAGGTGGGATTTTTAATGGATTGCGTGGGTGGTTTTGGTTGGTGGATTTAAAAAAAAAGTTTTAATTTGGATTTTTTTAGATGGGCTATTTATATTGACCCAGTTTTGTGAAGGAGGATCCTTAAAAGATTATCTTTTGAATGAACTACGACCAAAGGTGTACTTAGAACTTGAACATGTCACAGAAAAGCAACAGCAACTTGGCGACGGATATTCCTGTAGCGCGATTCCAGTAAATTCTAAACCGGAAGTGAATTGGCGGAGAGATGAAATGGTGGAAAGGGAGTTGATAAGGTTTAGTGAAGATATAGCTTGTGGAATGGAGTGGTTATCAGGTAAACGAATTATACATGGAGATCTGGCTGTAAGGAATGTTCTGCTGTCTGCGGGGGCGGATGATTCGGGAAGCAAAACGGCTAAAATTTGCGATTTTGGGCTGTCAAGAAAGTGTGTTGGGCCTGGGCGGGAATATATTGTTGAAAATCTGGTAATAGTTAAATTTCTACTTGGTTTAATTTTAGTTTAAAAATTATTTAATTTAAATTAAATTAATTTTTTTTACAGCACAAATTCCCATACAACTCTTTGGCTCCTGAGTTATGTAAACCGGAAGTGGACAACGAGCGAGTATACAGATTAACAAGTAAAGTAGATGTGTGGGCGTTTGGGTGTACCCTATTTGAAATATTTACACTGGGAACAAGTGTGTACTCTCATGTACAGCTGGAGGAACCGGATAAGGTTATCGAAGTAATGAGATTACTTGTTTTTGAGGGGTATAGACATTCCAAACCGGAAGTAATGGAGGATGAGGAGATGTGGACAAAGTTAATGGAGTGCTGGGCCGAGGAGCCGGAGAAACGACC
>JAQIWN010003802.1:0-12363 GCA_034699025.1 Entomobrya cf. arborea Gr-Col-00668
GTTTCATTTTTCTCCACTTTCTTTATATCCGGAGTGACGGGTACTTCAGCCACAGCCTCAGATTTCCTATTTTTCTTTTTCTTCTTCGGAGTCTCAGTGGACTCACTGCTCTCTTGTTTAACTTCAGTGGGTGAAGAATTTTCAACAGCTTCATCTGATTTCCTCTTCTTACCCTTTTTAGGGGTCTTGGCGTTATCATCTTTTGAAACTGGAGAGGCTGTAGTAAGCCCAAGGTCAATTGCAATTTTCTCAGCATCTCTTTTCCGTTTCTCTTGTGATTGAATGTGTTCTAGCCACTCTTTCTTGTTTCTAACAAGAAACTGCAATCCCATTGTTTCCACAATAAATCGGCCATACTTATTCGCTGATAGAACAGGAATTCTCTGACTGAGTTCTGTGGCAATGATAGTCTTCTGAGGTATGTTAGCCCACAGCCAAATCAAATCAATTATCCGGGATCCGAATTTTGTTGTAGCTAATTCCACGAAACTGCCCTGCAATTTCTGAAAAAGTACTTCTTTTGGCTGTTGTGGAACGGTCCAAGACTTGAATATCTTCGACACGATGAAACTAGCCTTTGGGTCCAAAATCAATTTCACTAGCTCCGGTGCTTCCAATTCATTAAAACGACTTAATACCTAAAAACAAAAAAAAATCAGCCAATATAAATGTAAGTTAAGTTAGTTAAATAAATACTTCAATAGAGACATTTAGGAGTAAAAAAATCCTTGATACATAATGTATGAAAAGTAAGCACTTACTTCTTTTGCAACAGGATTACTGAAGTCGATAAGAGTCTGTACAGCTGCCGAACCATAATAAGTGGATTGGAACTTTTTTTGTGCTTCAGGCTTAGGCTTGTCATCAGTCTTCGGCTTGATAGTGATCAATGTCATCAGAAGATTCGAATTTTCATCCCCAGAATTACTCTTTATCGCTTTATGCCCAGTCTTCAGTGAATTCCAAAGGTCCATTTGTTTGCTGACAAACTTTGCACATTGGTTTGCCAAGCAATGAATAACTACAGTTTTTCCATCTTCAAAAACTGTTTTGATAATTGGAGACAACTCGCCATAAATTGCAGAAAACTATTTAAACCAAAAAATAACGAAAACATTAGGACCACCAACCTTTATTTAAATACAAGACTTCACTCACTTAAATTGTTATTTATAGCCTTCAAAATATAACTTACGTATTTTTCATTGGGTGCCGCTGATATGATTTTTTGAAGTGTGAAACAAGGCCCAATAACATACTGCGACAACTTGCCCTTGTAAAATTTATCAAATATTACACCGTACGTCTTCGCATCCGCCGCCGCCAACGCCACTTCCAAAATACGATGAGCACCGTCATCAGGTTGCACAGCTTCCGGAACAATTGACAACACTCGTGAAATGAGTTCCTTCACAATTGCTTCTGACTTCTCTGTTCTGCTTACGGTCTGAATGACATTTTGCAAAAGGCGAGATGTTTCAGGTCTTTGACCCAAATCGTTGAATTGTGGCCATGCAGCAAATCGTTTAGCAAAATCTTGCAATGTAACTTCCCACTTCGGATTTCGCATACGATCCCCGAAGACCTCCGACCGTAAAAGATGGCCTTTACCACCTTTCTCACTGAAAATTTCACCTTCATTTGGACGTTCAACATGGCCAGAAAGACATTCCAGAACCTTTTTGGTAACAAAACTGCCATACTTGTCGAAGGTGAAGTCTTCAAAATTGTTTAACACGAACTTAGCTGTCTTCTCAAACCAACCAGTTAACTTCTCACTCGTCCTCCACTTATCAGATGAGGTCAGCTCCAGTAGTTTCTCCAAAACGTGACTGGCATAAGGGTCTGACACAATAACACGAAGACTGGGAGTAAATGTTTGGCCAAAGCTGTCAATACGATCTTCAGATGCCAACGGCAAAATATTCTCAATGACACGGGACACCAACTGATTGCTTGACAGGGCAACCTCGGAACCCTCAGCCATGATGAGTGAGTTTTCCACCAGTGCATCTGTAAACCGACATAAAAAATTAACCAAAATTAAAGATTAAACCAAATGATAACGATACCAGCATGAATGTGCGAAGCTTCATGAGGATCAAATGTTTACCTCGATTGTCATCCGTGTCAAAGTCATCAACTCTCAACAGCTCCAAAATCCGAACATAATATGAATACGTCTCTGAATCCACTTCAGTTCCCTTTCCAAGTTTCCCTTGCTTTCCGAACTTCTTAGCTCGCTGGAGAAATGAGCGTTTTCCACCAGGCTTTTTACTCCGGGACTTCTCAGAAGATGGTCCACTACCTCCTTCACTTCCGCTTCCACTTGCTCCTCCCTTCTCCTCCTTGCCAACCTTTTTCCCTTTCGGAGAAAAGCTCTCAAAACTTGGTTTACCCATCACTGCAGGCATTTTAACAATTTTAAAAGTTAACTAATTAATTTTATTATGACCACTGATTTAACTACTTTCAAACTGGGGAAAAAGTGAACACATGCATTTCTCCGTGAACAAAATCAACTGCACGTGTACATGTGTTTTGGTGATCTCCAAGCACGCCTCATGTCATCCATGCATGTTTACATGCTTTATAGTCAAGTTAGCTGAAAGCTCCAAAAAGCATCCTATTTGGTTTGAGCGCATCAAAATACTTGAGAGTGGGGAAAGGTGAGACAGCGGTAATCTGTCGGAAAATACAAAACTCCCTTTCTGGAATGAACATTGCATTGCCTTTTTTGGGAGAGACTCAATGAGAAAGAGAAAAGTGAATCACTTTTGTTCCGCAGCGTGGTGACTTGTTGTAGTAAGTTTTCTATTCTTGTGAAATTGATCATCTTTTGTTTTTAAAAATTAAGTCAGTCAACAGGTGATTAAATTTAAAGTTGTGGAAATTTTTAGAATTGTCTTGAAAGTTAGTACATAACATTTACAAGCAAAATGGCTATGCACGTACCGAAGGCTCCTGGATTCGCGTCCATGTTAAAGGATGGTGCTCGGGTAAGCAATCAGTAAAGTTAAATTTTACTAATCTCTGCGCTGTCAGCTGCGAGTGAAGTTATGTGTCCATGTATTTGTACACACTGACGCTAAATTTGTCGTCGTACATTAACTCAGTTTAACAGTTATGTCAGTAATGCTTGGTTGGTTGTTAATTAAAATGTCTTTTTGTATTTCTCCAGCACTTTTCCGGACTGGACGAAGCGGTCTACAGGAACATCCGTGCTTGTAAGGAGTTCGCTGACTCACTGAAAACTGCTTACGGTCCATGTGGAATGAACAAAATGGTTGTAAATCACATTGAGAAACTTTTTGTGACCAATGATGCTGCCACTATTATGAATGAATTGGATGTAAGTTAAATGACAAACAAATAGAATGACATTCAGGTCTATTGACACGATTTTTATTCTCAATTGTTAAAAACATTTTAATTTACGTTTCCAAATAGGTGGAACACCCAGCAGCAAAAATTATGGTTCTGGCAGCACAAATGCAAGAACAAGAAGTGGGCGATGGCACAAATTTTGTTATCCTCTTCAGTGCTGCGCTACTTGACGCAGCCGAAGATCTTCTTAAAATGGTACGTAGACCATTTACCTGACATTTTGTATAATAGTAATAATGTGTCATTCTACTGGACTACTAGAGTTTACTCATAATTTTTGTGATTTTAGGGTTTGACACCTCCGGAAATTGTGAAAGGGTATGATCTCGCACTATCCAAAGTTAAGGAGTGGTTGCCTTCTCTCGTCATTTCTGAGGTGAAGGATATCCGGGATGAAAAACAAGTTTTGAATGCTGTTCGTACTTCTGTGATGAGTAAACAACTTGGAAATGAGGACATTCTAGCGAAATTAATTACCAAGGCTTGCAGTAAGTTGTTAATCGCTAAATTGCGTGATTACTATGTATACTTAACCGCCAGTGCTACTTTGATCCATATAATGTCCCTAACCACCAACTATTGACTTACAGCGTCCATCATTCCTGAAGATAAAGTATCCTTCAACGTAGACAATGTCCGAGTCTGCAAGATTTTGGTATGTGCATTCATTCTTGTTATATATTTAACGCTAGCAATGATTGATTGAATACTCAGTGACAAATTTTTATCGTGTAATAGGGATCATCTCTTCAAAAGTCCGACGTTGTACAAGGATTGGTTTTCAAGAGGTTGGTTGAAGGTACCGTAACCCGGCAAAAGGATGCCAAGATTGCAGTTTTCACGTGCCCAATCGATGTTACCCAAACTGAAACTAAGGTATTAATTATATACCATTGATCAACTATTTAATAGTATTTTTAATCCGTGAAAACAGTTTCTGGTCGGAAACATGTAGCATATTATGGGTGGGTGTTAGGCTTATTTTGGTGATTTGGTGTACTACGTTTTGTTACAGTTTTGTTTGCTTTCGTCTAAATATTATTAATTTGATTTTCAGGGAACTGTTCTTATCAATACTGCTGAAGAACTGATGAAATTCAGTGAAGGAGAGGAGGCCCTACTCGAGAAGCGCATTAAAGCAATTGCGGACTCTGGTGCTAATGTGGTTGTTGCCGGAGGAAAAATCGGGGATATGGCGATGCATTATTTGAACAAGTATAATCTAATGGCAGTTAGGCTTTTGAGCAAATTTGATGTGCGTCGTGTGTGTAAAGCTACCAACGCCGCTGCTTATCCCAAACTTGAGACATCAGTTGACGTAGAGAATTTAGGATTGGCCGACGAAATTTACGTGGATGAGGTCGGAGACACCCCAATCGTCGTTATCCGCATTGGCACAAAAGAGTCCAGGTTGTCCACTATTGTTCTCCGTGGCGCTACCGATAACTATTTGGATGACATTGAAAGGGCAATCAATGACGGTGTCAACACATTCAAGGGCATTACCAGGGTATATTTCTAGTTGTTTTGGCTTGATACTCAACGAAGATGACACAAGGACTGCTAAGTAAATTATATTTATTTAAATCTATATTTAGGATGGAAGATTATTGGCTGGAGGTGGAGCTACTGAAATCGAGCTGTCCACCAAGCTCGTCACTTTTGGAGACACACTTGTTGGTTTAGAGCAGTATTCAGTTAAGAAGTTTGCCTCTGCCTTGGAATCATTTGTAAAAACATTTGCTGAAAATAGTGGACTTAAATCCAACGAAGTATTGGCAAAATTGATTGCTGAGCATACCAGCGGAAAGGCTACTGCCGGATTCAACATTGATGATGACAGTTCAGATGGTATTTGTGACGTCAAAGAGCGTGGACTCGTTGACCTGTATTACTGCAAATTATGGGGAATGGAGTACGCAACAACGGCAGCCAAAACCATTCTCCAAGTGGACCAAATCATTATGGCCAAGCGAGCTGGAGGTCCTAAGCCAAGAGATGCTAGGGGTGGGGATCAAGATGATGATTAAGCCTTTTTGTTAATGTTATAAAATTTTCCTGTGACCAGTTTTAAAATTTTGTTACACTAATTAATGCACTATACTTTTTCATCGCTACTATATAATATGCATTTATGTTATATAAATATCTCATTTTAATTTTCATATCCATATGCTTAACACTCAATTGCACCTGAAGGTTAATATTTTTTCTGGGGTGTATTGAGCGCTTTCGGCGAGAAATCTTTGTAACACAATTTCCAATTTCGTAAAGGCAATAAAAATATTAATACAAAATTTTCTCAATTTTTGTAAACTTCATTGAATTAGCCATGTCATAGTAGTCGTGTCGTAAGTGCTATATATACTATACATATAATGCTGTAAAATCAATTTTTCTAATGTTTATTCTTAGTCCAAATTTTAAAATCATAATTCATGAATACTACCAACAATTTGATTGCCTGTTGCCGTCTTATCATTAGTTTTAATTCATACAAGCTTTTTTAACTAGTAAAATACTATTATTCGTAAAAAAATGTGATGATGATAGTATAGGCATGTGTCATAGTCTTCACAACAGATTTCTGTACAACATTGTAAGATACGATACGAACAAAAAGTGTAATGTACGTACAGGTATTGAAAGGGTTTAGATGAGATCACGTCACGCTGAGTTCTAAAGCTTTTTTTATGCCTAGATATAAGAAAAAAGGTATTCTTGTTCCCCCCTTCGTTCCATTTATATTGAAGTAATATTGCTCTTTTATGTACTTTTATCTACATATAATCAACACTCCGCACCAGTGGTAGAATATCTTATTCATGTGTCAGTAAATCCATACGTACATACGAAAAGAACGAGAGAGAGTAATGTACCCAATTCTAAATCTTCAAAAAATGTATTCCTTTCTTTCAAATACACCTATAATATTACTATACTACACAATTTTCCCGTAGTTTTTTACGTTATGTTGTTTGTATACTTCATGTGCATAAAATATAAACAATATCAGGGATCTTTAACTGCGAAGCGATGAAAAATTTCTCAGCAGTGTACATGCACAATCAAAATAACTAAATATTAGCATGTGCATTGTATATTAAGCACATATTCGTATTCCAAAGGCTTACTATTGTGTAAACTTTGACCTCTAGTGCCCAAAAAACAAATTGTAATTATGACAAAATCAAAGCCCGACAAAAAATCATTGGTGGTTACGGAGGGAAGTAAAAACAAATCTAAGCACGTAAATAATAAAAAGAGTGCAGCGAGTAGCACTGATGAGGAGGAGGAAGCTACTAGTTCCACCGCAGTGGTTAGACCAGCATCAGTAAATTCAATGAAGAAAGCTAACAATTTAAGTAGTTCGGAGGCCAGTGGGTCAAGTTCCAGCGGGAGCAGTAGTGGAAGCAGTAGTAGTAGTAGTAGCAGTGAGGATGATGATGATGACGTTAATGAGCCTTCAAAGGGCTCCGCTCCGGGGGAAACTAAAGACGATCAGGCTAAAAAGAGCAAAAAGCCAACTCCAAGCGTGACAACATCGTCAATGACCAAAGCTATTAGTAATGGGCCATCTAAAAAGGCACATCATCAAATATCATTAAATTCCTCAAATAATACTCAAAATTCCAAATCATCTCAGCAAAATAACACAAAGAAAAAAGGCAGTAGTAGTAGTAAGCCTGACGCTACGTCAGAAATTACGAGTACTCCAAAAAATAATAAAAAAGATAAAGTAACACCAGTAGTGAAAGCACCTCCAAAAGGAGCAACTAATGGTGTTCCTGGGAAAGGAACTGCGCCGAGTGAAAGTGGGACTGGACAGAAGAAAAAGAGCCTTAATGGTTTAGTAGTCACTCCTCCAGGAAAGAAATTACCTGCTAGTAGTAAAAGTAGTAGTAGTAATCATATAAAATCAAGTAAAAATACTAGTAGTAGTAGCAAAAAGCTTAGCAATAAAGGAAGCACGGGAACGTCTCCTGGCAAATCGGTAACACCAAAATTAAATGGAGGAAAAGTGGTGCCTAAAAAGCATTCATCATCATCAGGGACACCGAAGAAAGCTGACAAAAAATTGCTGGAAGTCACTAGTAGTAGTAATGCAATTGGAGTGGTGACGAGGAAAGGAAGGTATAAAAAAATCATGCGTAAAATTAAATAAACTCTTGTATACAATTTTCATTGTAATATTATGTTACATATTTTCTGGGGTAATGTTAAATTATAAATTTTATATAATTTTTTTCTGATTCTTTACAGCCGCTCGACAAGTTGCAGCAGCAGTGTAAGCGCAAGCGCTAGTAGTTCAAGTAGTAGTAGCGATAGCAGTAGTGAAAGCAGCAATGAATCTGCAACATCAGTGAAATCCAACGGTGAAAATGGCACTAAATCCCCTAAACCTCCAAAAACCCGTCTCTCGTCCACTTCTACCTCCACATCGACAAGTGGTTCTGGTAGTAGTAGTTCCAGTAGCAGTGATGAAGAAGATGATGGGAAAACTGAGAAAACTCCTGTGGTGCGTGCACCACCATCCCTTCCTGCGAAAACGAAGACGACAGCACAAAATAGAATTTCAAAGCGAGATGAGGTACTGATAAAAAAGGTATCAACAAAGCCACGTAAAAAACCATCTTCCGTTACAGTTACAACGCCACCAGAGTCAAAAGTAATAAAAACGAGGAGTTCTTCCTCGTGTTCCTCCTCTGCAGAGCGTTCATCTGCGGCGAGCACCACAAGTAGTTCTAGTGCAAGATCTCGCTCGTCGACAAAAAAGAGGAGGGTGCCAGGTTCAACGAAGGTAACCAAAACTGAGCTTTCAATCGCTAGCTGCATAGAGGAGGCTAATACTCCAGACATAATTCAAAAACATTGGCAGCAAATTCCCAGAGTGAAAGCAAAGCCCCCCGCTTCCACTAGTTTTATAATACCCAGTGCAAGTGACGATAACAAAGGGTCAGCCAAAGAGGACAATGAAACGGAAACTGAACAAGCTAGTACAAGACCGGTGACAAGAAGGCAAATTAGTAAAGTTAAGAAATCCAATAAGACGATCCCCACTACAACCAAATTTAGTTTAGACAAGCTCCATGAAAAGTTGGAGTGTAGTAGTAACACTTCGCCAAGGGTAGTGTATAATGAAGCCTCTGACAGTGATTACAGTTGTGGTAGTGGAGGAGACAATCAAGTTTTTATACGTTGCGTTCCGGCTAAGAGCAGTACTAGTGTTAATAGAAAAATTATTGTAGAAGATACTCGTGTTTGTATGTTTCCTGGTTGTGACTCTAATGGACATTTAAGTGGACTTTATGATAGACACTGTTTGATAAGTTGTTGTCCAAAGTATCATATCGACTCGGGATTCTTTTTGGGAAGGGGCGAGGAAGAGAGTAGGACTGAGGATGCGGATCCATGCAGTGGGGATGAGCTAGCTCCTAGAAATCCTGCTGAGGAATGCCAGGTATGAAAATAAACTAAAAAAGTGGAGCTAGCAAAAAAGACTCCAAGGATTCGCATACTAATTTGCAAATTATTTTTGTGGTATTTTTTAAAATAGCAACTCAGCCGAATGCGTTCTAATCGCATGACAGGAAGGTCTCATTACACCCCGACGTCATCAAATCCCCTCACCCTCATTCCTACCTCAAATCACCAGAAACTTTTCAAGAATCCCAACAAACACCATCCACAGCCACAAGAGGTGAAGCAGTGGATTTCAAAAATGAAAGAACTGAAGGACACAAAGCTGGACTCAAACACTTCCGAGTATGACATGAGCTTGTGGAGAGATGCATTGGCTTTGGCAGCTGCTCAAATAGAGTCGGAACAAAACACTGGTGTGCAGTTTAATAAATGGTCACTTGCCATGGGCAAATTTGAGATGGGTTGTTGGTGCTGTAATCCTTATCCAGAGCCACTGGCTCAGCTCCGACGTATATTCATTTGCGAGTTTTGTTTGAAGCCAGTACAAAGTGGTACTGTTCTCAGGAGGCACTGCGCAAAGTGTGTTTGGAGACATCCTCCCGGAGATGAGATATACAGGAAGGACCGTCTGTCTGTTTGGGAAGTGGATGGAAAGACACAAAAGACATACTGCCAGTATTTGTGCCTCTTGGCGAAATGCTTCTTAGATCATAAAACACTTTATTTAGACGTTGACCCGTTTCTCTTTTACGTAATGACCATAGCGGATAGTCAGGGATGTCACATAGTAGGTTATTTTTCGAAAGAGAAAAATTCCTTTTTAAATTACAATGTTAGCTGTATTCTGACTTTACCTCCTTACATGAGACAAGGATTTGGTAGGCTGTTGATTGACTTCAGTAAGTGAATGTGATATGAAACCGTCAAAATGTATTCCGTTAATTTGTGATTAGATGAATTCTAAATTGTGTTTTTTGTGGTGCTCTACAGGTTATCTTTTAACAAGAGTAGAAGGAAAAATTGGTTCACCTGAAAAGCCTTTGTCGGATTTGGGTCTCATTTCATATCGGAGTTATTGGAAGGATGCTGTCTTACGTCGAATGTGCGCTTGTGCAAGTCGTGATGTCAGTATTAAAGGTAAGGAATACTTAATTGTAAACCCTGTGTCTTCAGCAACTCTCGACTGAATCAAAATAATTGAAATTCTTTAAACGCTCTTTTTTATTTTTAATCAGAGCTAAGTCAGGAGCTTGGCATATCCTCCGCAGACCTGGTGTCTACTCTTCAGTTTTTAGGCATGTTAAAATATTGGAAAGGAAAGCATTTAATTTTGAAGAAGCAAGATGTACTCGAAGAATATTTGGACCGCGTACGAAGACGAGGCGTAGAGCAACGCCAAATTGACTCAAGCTGTTTACGTTGGAGACCTTATCAACCTCCACCAGACAATAGCCAATCTCAAGATGAACCAAACTCTATTTCAAGTATATTAAATAGCGTAGTTAGTGGAGGCGGAGGAGCTACGACCGATTGATGTAGGCTTTTAGATATAGAAAGGCGTTTAGAAATTATAGTTTGTCGTCTCTTTCACATTACTTGAGTTAGATGGTTATTGATATCAAATTTTTATCGTTGTTATTATTATTGGAATGAAGGATCTCTTAAAATGATAAGAAACTAGACAAAAAACACTATTAACTTGTATCAGTTTGTTTTAAACAAAATGAAAATGTGTACATATGTAAATATAGCTTTTACTACTATTTTCAGATATTTTATTGACGGTATTTGCTACAATAGGAAACGGAAAGTTTATATCCTCTTTTTAAAAAATATTATCATATAAGTTGTCATATTAAATTGAAGCCTTTACTCATTAAAGTTAATACAATTAACCCGTGTTAATGTTAAATTAATAGATTAAAATAATATATAAATAGTATTATGTGGTAAGTTGTTTTATACAAGTTCAATTATATGTATGTGTATGTACCTTTTAAATTATGATATATAAAAAAATTGACTAAAATAATTGTTTGTTTTTATTTTATTCGTGAAACACGGTGATTAAGTGCTTAATGAATCAAATATTGAGCAATATGAAATATAATAAAATACTCGTACTACTACTAATTAATAATTTGAATCATCTTCCGCAATCCCACGCGACGATGAAATGTACAAAAATCATGAACAGATAAAGATAGTAATAATGCGAAATGAATTAATAGAATGTGCTAATAAATTATCAACGTTATTGTCAAAGAGTTTATACATATTTACATATATTTGTAGTATATTCCCATATTATTCTATTTTCAAAAGATGTTTTTAAAATGATGATAGACAAAATGATTATCAAAATTTTGCAAACAAAACTTGTTTTCTTAACTATCCTTTTTTGTCATTATTGGATTCACAACAATTATATGGAATATGAAAGTCAGGCTATCTTGGAGCAAAATGGAAATATGACAATCATGTTATATGTTATTACTTCTCAGATCGTTTGGATTTGGTTGTGACTCAAAGATTACATTATTGTATAATTGATGCGGGCGGACAACTTTCGAGAGTCCATCGTCGCAAGGCACGGGTCGGGCTTTTTTGTGTACAAAAAAATTGACAAGCGACTTGTTGTTGCTTATTAACTGTCTGTTTCCCGCAGACACGTTGTACAGTATTTGCATTTCATTATCAGAGATGCAAATGTAAATGGTTAGGTAGTTAATGGAAGTGGCGAGTTCTTGACAGATAGATACTCAACCTTCCATCCCGAATCCCACTTCATTTTGGCTTTAAAGCTGTTTAAAAGAATGGATTGGTTGTTTGTTTGTGTGACTTCTTGTCAAGTAAATTGACTTGCTACAAGAGTAAAACGAGTGCTTAATTGTTTTTTTTTCATATCATGTAAAAGTCACCTCTAAAAAGCATCATACGTAGTACAAGTACTATGTCTATTTTGCACAGAAACACATTTTTTCATTATCGATTTTTCTTTCATCATGCTTTTGTCACATATACTTAAAAACTTGGTGTGGAACTGCCGGCACTTTACTTTCTCACGCAGGAGCCTGCACTAGCTCACAGAACTAACAGAGTTTCCAGCTAACTAACATCTAACCATTTAAACTAACCTGCACAGTTATGTCGGGCAAGGGCAACCCAACAATCAAATACACTCAGGTAAAATGACTGAAGTTGGAGTCTCAATATCTTTCAAGTCAAGCTTGCATTACTCTGTATAATTTTTGATCGGTTTATATTGAATAGCTCTTCATCAACAATGAATTTGTTGATGCGGTAAGCAAGAAGACATTCCCGACCCTGAACCCCGCAACTGCAGAGAAAATCATTGATGTTGCGGAAGGGGATAAGGTAAGGAGCTATCAAGTGAAAGTAATATTTTAGATGAAACAGTTTGCGAGTCTCTATTTATATTGTGTGCATTTTTAGGCTGACGTTGATATTGCAGTAGCTGCCGCAAGGAAAGCTTTCTCATACGGTTCGGAATGGAGAAAAATGGATGCTTCCGCTAGGGGCAAGCTTATC
>JAQIWN010003803.1:0-12362 GCA_034699025.1 Entomobrya cf. arborea Gr-Col-00668
TTTTTCTTATCACTTCGAGTAAATGCTTGAAAATTATGTGCAATCTTCTCGAAGAAAATGCCAGATTATTTTATTTATCACGCACGAGGCACGAAAATTCTCATTTAAGTTGTATTGATTTCACCAGAAACTGGAATACACATTAAAAATTCAATGGCACATTTCAGCATAATATTTCTTCATTTTCAGTTGGTTTTCTCTTCGCATCTGGACTCTGGACTGCAACGGAATACCAAGCGTGTCTACCAGATATATTAATACGGCAGAAGAACCATGAAGTGAAGTACTAAAATTTTTATTCTTGTTAGACGTTTGAATCCACAACAGGTAAATTGACACATACAATACAATTACCTCTTACTTTTTTTATTTTTCCATAATATAATAAAAAACGGTTGACATTTGGTCCTTTATACTTGATAGCATCAGGTACTTTTCGTATTAAACTGAACTAGCTGGAAATACCCATAACTTGCTCTGAGAAAATAATTGATTCGTGTTATGTTTACTTACAGCAGTGTTCACACAATGTTTTTGTAGACTGTCTACATAATAAGTTTACATAGGTGACATGCATTGTTTTACCAAGATCGCACCTTAATATAACGTATATATAATGTATGTCCAGACTTCTGTCTATCACACCCATCCAATGTGCTTTAGAAATTATCCTTGAGCAAACCAAACCGTCATTATAATTTCCATATATTATACAGTATAACAAGTCATAAATATAAAATTGGAACTTTATACTACATAAAATATCGAATACAAGATGACTTTCATAAGAGAAAAAAATGAAAAAACTATCGTGTTTAGCTACTTATTACTGCTATGAATTTCCACAATTGACAATACGTACAAAAAATGTCCATGAAATTGGATTCTTCACTGTTGATAATATAATCTGCCTGAGCATTTTAACAAGTCAGACCAAAAGTATTGTTGGAAGTTGACGGAACAGACGTACATACGGCTGTCTATATTCGAGATAATCTACCTCCAAACACAATACATCATACTTTACTTTAATCATCGTGTACGTAGCTGTATCTGTACCAACTTATTATGCCTTTGTTGCTTTTGACAAACGTCTCCGTAAAGCAAGCATATCCTACAATATAGATGCAATACAGCCATGTCATATTATGGTTGTTACTCTGAGATAACTCATCAAATTCTTGTTGAAAGATTAAACAATTATCAAACCGTTAGTTGTAATTAATAGTTTGGGATATTTTTGTGAGGTTCATGAAAGGTTTATTAGTGGATGGTATGACATTGTAGATTGAGGACCAAGTCTAATGAGTAGTATTGTAAAGGTGAGTCTAGTGTTGTGAATGTGAATGGTAAATTAACGTTCTATAAAAGGTCGAAGGTATAAATAAATTGTGAGTTTCTGAGTTTACATAACATTTTTCGGACTTTTATCAACAGGATCATCTCGGGGAATTGGAAGTTAACGCAAACAGTCAAATACTGTTTCTAGTAAGTTAATTAGAACAAAAATATTAATGGCTTGTATGCAGATATTGTATTAGAGTAGTGAGTAAGTTAGAATACAAGGTAATCACCAGTCATATGTCAAACGTTCATAATCACGCTATTTGGAAATTATTAGGTAACATAATAATACACACTACCTACGCACTAATTACTTGATGATATGATGAAGTTGACATTGTTTGTTTTTACCAAGCATGACCTTTGTTCGTCGCTTCAGATTCAATTTATCCGAAATTTCGGTGTTTACTTAGATTTTATTTTATTTTTTATCATGCTATCCGTACATACATCTTTCGATACATTTTCGTATTTTCTTATCTTAGGTATTTGTGAACCTTTTATTATGCCACTGGGTATGCTTATGTAAGACACAACCTAGTTTGAAACTACTTACAAAGCCCACGCAGATGTAATTGTGTTATAAAGACGAATTCCATTTTCTCTATGCAGTTCAGTAAATTAATTTTTCACATGTTCAAAACAACGGCAAAACACCAAAGATTCTATTTACCATACCTGATAAAATATTTAATGCAACTCACGGGAATATATATTTTTGTTAGACATTCATATAAAGCTTTTAAGCACATAAATACGTATGTACATTGCTAAAGACTAGACTACAATTAAATTACAGTCACGAGTCACAATTCATTGTGATTTTAATCTGTCTGACTTTCAGCTATTTTTTATATTCAATGCCGCTTTCGGCACATGTAGTACAACGCTAGGTATCCCACCTACCTGGGAAGAAATTTGGAGGTAATATACACAAGCGCACATGTAAAATGTAACATGTGAATGGTCTATATTATTAACATTGTTTCAAACACACATGTTCAAGGAAAAAGTGCATTAGTGCACTGAAGAAATAGGTGCACAGACTACCATACCATAAGGATACCAAATAGAAATGCATGTAAAACTAAAGCAGTTTTTTATATTTTTTACGATATGGGTTATGGGTTTATGGAAGCTGAACTGCTGAACATATCAAACTTTTTTCTGGTATTCATACATTAAGAATGTTTAGTTCACTTGCTTTACTTTGGCTTTGGTGTTTGCACTGGCACTGAATTGCAAGCGAACGGTTCAATCCGACCCGACATCGAGTTGAGTAGCTCGACATTCACAAAGGCAATGATAACAAACAGCTTTTGCTTTATATACGAAGCCGGAACAAGAGATATTCAGTGGAAATCTAGCAAACACATGGAGCAGAGCATGGTATTTTTTTAAAAAGAAGACAGCGACACTGTCTATAAAGCTTTAATGCACAGTGCACAGTAGTAACAGTAGTATACTATGAAAATGTGTAGTCCGGCGAGTCGACCCACTTTAGTTCCACCAAAAAAACTAGCATAGGTCTTCAATAGTAAACTGAACCACAAGTAAGAATAGTAGTAGAAAAGCAATGTAAGCACTAAAACAACTACACAGGTCCTTGAGAAAGTCCCAAAAAATTGCCCTCGATTCTTTTTCTTCTTTCTTTCTTGTGTGGCATATTAGAGAGTGGTGCTCACTGCTCTGAACAGACGTATATGCATTCAACATTGTACATTTAGAGCTATCATCATTATTGTACAAAAGGAATTTCGGCTGATTTTGAGTTGAGGACACACACATGTAATATAATACATATTCCAATTTCCAATATTTTTATTTTTTTCTATATTCTACTCTAGTTCACTTCGTAGATTTAACTACAGAGAACCAAATTGCCGCCGCCGCCGTCAAATAGAGAACTCTGCTGAAAACAAAAACTGATCTAGAATTCGTTGAAAAAGAGAGAAAAGAAAGAGAGACAAAGCTTTTTTTCAGTCAGATAGATTATACATTTTTGTAAGAAAAGCGAAAAGCATTTTCTCATTCTAATATATATTCACATTTCATAGAGTTCGGTTGGACGAAATTCTCAATAGCATCATTCCCCACAAAACAAACAAAAACTGAATTTTCTTCGAGTTGTACACAAAATTCTCCACTTCTCTCCATCACACACATTTTTTTTCTCTCTCGCTTGATGTTACAAGAACACTCATCATAAAAACATGCTCTTTTTCCTGCTTTCTTGCTCCTATTATTTCATTTAATGAACTGACTTGCCCAGCTTTTCATTTCAACATATTTCCTTCTGAAATCGACTGCCAACCGACTGCATGAACAGAACAGAATATACATAAATTCTTTAGACCAATATTATTGATGAGAGGAGAATTTCAATTTGTATATTTTATCTATCCTTTTTTGCCCGTCAGGAACATCAAGCAAATAATCTAACTTCAGAAAGAAGACAAGGAAAGGAGAGTCAATTAAAAGAAATTGAAATGGCTGCCAATAACAAAATACTCATCTTCTTGGGAACTGTAAGGCCTCAAAGAATGGTGGAAAGAGTTGCCACTGCTGTTAAGGAACTAGTCGCTTCCCACGGAATGGAGCCTGAACTAATGGGTAGGTATTTCCCTTTTGAATGCAAATCCTTTTCTCTCTATACTCTACTTTCTCTTTTTAATCGACTGTCTATCTATATGTGTCGTTTCATTCGTCAAAAAAACTAACACCTTTTCATACGCAAATTAAAGTGGGAAGAAACGTGAAAGGAAATTTTAATGATATTTTTTTTCTATGAGTTGCTTGTATCAATTGATTTCAAGCTGATGACATGTTTCTATTTATGGTCTGGTCTGGTTTAATATAAATAATAATGAATTTTTTGTATTATTTAGATTAGAATTTTGTTAATCTACTTTAATTTCTTTTCGCAAATAACTTTTTCTCCTGTTAGCTTTCTCTCTTTATATTATATTCAAGTAGTAAAGCGAATTCTTTCCATTTCCAAATCTTTTGTTCTTCTAAAAGAATGGCTACGCTGCCTGCCTTCCTTTGTCTGAAAATAAAGTAGACTTTTTTGTTTGCACAAAAGACTTTTACCGCTTGACTAAAACAACTCGGGGCTTGATTCTTGATTTGATTTGCCAGTTGCCACTTTCACTCTTTTTATCTTTTCTCATCTTGTCACATTCTCTTAAAAAGAATAGAATGCAGTATACATTAAGATGCATGGTTATATATTATTTTGGATACTATGCATTTACTAGATCCGGCCGAACTACCGCTAGAAGTTGTGAAGACTCCACTTCATTTCATGAAAGATCCTGAGAAGGAAGCCCCAGAATGGCTTCTTGAATGGAACAAGAAGATCCAAAGTGCGGATGGTTTCATCATGGTCTCAGCAGAGTACAACTGTGGGATCCCTCCAGCATTGTCCAACATGCTGGATCACTTCCCTCCCGCTTCCTTCCGTCATCGACCTTGTGGAATCATTACGTACTCGCTAGGTGAGCAATCCCAACACACTACTAGTTAGTATGTATAGCCTATCATATAAAAAAGCGAACATGCACGTGCTCCCTTTATAATATCATTTTCTCTCTCGTATGGTCTAACTTGATATCCTCACTTTCTCCCTATTATTACATTACAAACCCCCTTTCTCCATTTCCATTCCCTGCACGTTTTGCTTTCTAATTCTTACAGTTACCCTCATTGCTTTCATCCCAAAAAGTTTGCACATATACATACGCAAATATTATACAAGCTCTCGGGGAAAACACTGGAAACTTTTGGCGATACAATAAAAGCTTTGAGGCATTCATCCATAAACGGTATAAAATTGTCTCCGTCTTAGAAAAGGAGATAGTCACAAACGTTTATTGAGAGAAAATCAGACTGAGCTGCATCAATTCTACTGTTTCTATTTCTTCATATTATACTTGTCCATAAGGCTCCTATAATAATGACAGCACTGGTAAATACAATAGAATAACTTAATTATCTGTAATCCTGTTTATTTTTCATTTGGCGAGAGATATGCTAAACCAAACCTATGTTATATAAGTAAGGCAAATACTGGAATCAGGAATACCAGTGAAACCACAATTGAATGTGTTTGAATTCCATTATAATCTGTAACGACAATGATGACTAGTGAAAGCAACATAGTGGATACATAATGCCATTGGCGTGGCGCGTTTAAAACACTCCAGTAAAACTGTAGGAGATACAATTTTAACTAGTCTGATAAAAAAGGCTTAAAGAAATGCATATTAAAATTAAAGTAACGTGAAATGGAAATGGGTAAGTTAATGAAATCGTGACGAAACGTAAAAAGAGCTTAAAAGTAAAAGCATTTCATTCCGGGAAATAAAATGAAGTTGAGGTTAAAAGGGTTTAGATTGCTTTACTACTTCTGTAGCCAATGCTCCTGCTGATGTAGCTGAACGAATCAATTTATCACCAAAGCACTGGATATAATAGTACTACTACTATACTGTGTGCAGAGGATAGAAATAGAAGTAGAAAGTAATCCTTCTCGGATAAATAAAATTGCAGGGAAGGAGCCACTTGACGGGCCGTGACTCGGGTTGATGATGTTATATGTCTACTGTGCACTGCACTAGCTCTCACTTTCTCCATGAACAAAAGAATGATTATCATACTTTCACGTTTCAACAGGATAAGAGCTTTATATTTTTAGGTAAGGCAGTGTACAAACATTGTAGACAGCACACGACGAACCCAAATCTGACATATTCATCTTATCCTTTTTTATGTATGTTAGTAATGCATTCCTTGCGGTTATACTTCTAATACATCATCATGGCAAGGTTGAGGTGGTGGGTGGTAGGGGAAGTAACACTTGACCGTAATTTACGAGAGTTTTAGTTTTATGATTTGTGTGGGCACATATGTATGTAACATTTATATATGAGATTTGTTATTAAAGTTATAGTTTTATGTTATTAATTTCTTTTTAGGCAGCTATGGAGGAATTCGAGCTTCAGTGATACTACGTCCCTTTATTGCTGAGCTGGGAATGATTGCTACCCCATTTTCGGTGTCTATTCCTAGTGTACACGAAGCAATCGAAGGTAGTGGCAAATGTGTCTCTGAAAGGATTCAGAACAATTTGGCCAAACTGGTGAAAGAGGTAGGGTGGTATGTAGATGCGCTGAAAAAGCACAAAGAAGTGGTTGCTCCACCACAGTAAGAATATACGATTGAAAAGGATAGGTGAGTAAAGGTAGTATTATTGTAATCTATAGTATAATGTAGGGTTAATTTGAGTTAAAAATGGAATGTCAAGAAAGATGGAGAGTAAACGAAAAAAATAAGTTGATGTCCACGTTTGTTTGATGTGGCTGATAATGTAAAAGAATGTGATAGATTGTATTGTACATAGTAAAACCACCGTATGTTACATGGTTTATAAATGAAAAGCAATAAAATAAATGCATGCTAAAAAATTAAAAATGTACAGCAATTAGTCAATATTGGTGCTGAACAGCGTTTGTAATTCATCCAATTTCCATTATCCCTTGAGTCGGGCTTATCCGATACCCGTACCATCCATCTTCGTAATACGCACTTTATTTTCAAATTTTTATTTATTTTTACCTGGCTTTCAGAATTAAAATTTTGTCAACGAGCATTCGCTAATCATAATTTCAGGGCGTGTTGATCTTTTGTACCTTTTTGACATCTTAATTCTTCGTAATAGAGTGAAAAACTTGAACAAAATTGAAAATGATTATGGTGCACGGTTTGCATTCTTGTTAAATTTCTCAAGCTTATTCGTTAACTTTTAATTACACATAAAATCACAAAAGATCCTAGAAACTTTTTTTCAAGATCATTCTGAATTTGCTTGCAAGTTGGAACATATTTGAGTAGAGTAGATTAATGTACCTTTGAATACACTGACAATTTTCAGTACAAAAAATGGTCACTTTACGTCAGCATAAAATAGCATGTCCTCTAGGATGGAGCATGGATTTTTTCAGTCACAGTCAGTCACAACCATAAACAATTTTATGATCTTTATACCCATTTTTAAAACATTTCAGAATATGACAATTGTGAATGCACCCCTATGACACGTTTCGCTCATTTGCACCTAAAAAATACATAATTCGCAGCAATAATCAAATACATAATGTATAATACCTATGTATTTTTTTGGTTTGTAAGTAATTGTCGTAAAATTTTCTGAAATGTAAAGATAATTTACACTGCAAACTGAAAATACTACCGTTGTAGTCTACTGGTTTATTGGTATTGACTACTTTGCTTTACATTCATGTCATCACATCCCCAAATTATCATTCGACAATAGAAAAAAAACTTACAAAAGTATATAAGAATCCAATTCAAACAAAAACTAGGTGTCACTTTTGTAATTTATAAACGGAAGTAGACATGCATTATATCTCCATTTCACATACATACATTCATGCATGTAGATCAAGAAAAATGTGCAAAAAAACACGCAATGAAATCTTATCTGAGACACATTCAAAAAAATGTTTGTGTATGCTTACTAAACCAAACCAAGCTGCAAAGGAAGATAAAGAGAATAAAGAGAAGAATAAAATTGTATAAAACGTACAATTTTTATATATGTGCGAATCGGGTTTTAGTGTTTAGAAAATGTTTTTAAAGAAAAGTCTATGGTTATGTTATAGCATTGAAATGGTGATGATGATGATTATTATGATTTTAGTTGGAACAACAGTGTTTCATTTCATGTTATGTTAGTTGAAAGCTTAGAGATAGCTTTGGAAATATTAAGCTTAAACGGTACATATGGATCTTAACACAAAACGTTCACGGTGCACTAGAAACATTGGAAAGTTGAGACATATTCATAATATTCAAGAAAGAAAAAAATATATGAATGCAGTAAAACGAATGATATTTGTATTTTTTATATGAATTACAGACATACAAATGTACAAAGTAGTTTGTCCTTTTCTCTCTACGTTTTTCTTTTTACAATTGTGTTTACCACACAGTTAAACAGTAGTGGCACTGGTAATATTGAAATCTGGCAAGTTGCCTCACTTAAAAAATTCCAAAAGAAATTCTAGAGGAGAGGAACAAGAAAGTTTGAGACAAGAAGTCTATTTTGGCAACAAGAGCGACAGCTCAACGGACCTGGTTTTCTACACTTTATAGTTTATATCATTATGTGGAATAGCATTTTTTAGCAGAAAGATTCAGTCTATTATGTATAAAAGCATATAATCGTCATGTCGAAGAATAACTTGAAAATGTAAAGAAGGGGAAACGGATGGAGATATGTATTAGGAGTCAATCAATTTGTATATTGCAAAATTTATGACTCACTATGCCACTTGATTGTAATTCTTCTACATGAACGCAAACAACATGCACGGAACATAAATATATGTTTTGGGAGAAAGGGTTAATCTAATAAAACGCAGGGAGATTGCATGTTGCATGAGTAATTGACTTGACTTGACAGTGCCTCGAGAAGGAAGGAAATGAAACGCTTAAAAACACCCATTATTGTTTGCTCTTTGTTCGCTTTTCATTGCATATTCTGCATTGTTACAATCAGTGGAGAGTTGAAACAAAGAACTCAGTAAGAATATTATAGTTTAGGAAATAAATTTGTCCAATTTGCCGAGATTATTCAATATAATTTGTACAATTTAATACCAATATTTTGCAAACAAAAATTGTCAAGTTTTGAAGCAGTCGATATTTAAAAAGAGAACTTGTTAATTGTATCGGTATGAAGGTATCCGAGTTCGCATCAGTAATGTGTATATAAAACTATAAAAATCTTGTAACATGGACGGCTATTCATGTATTCAATTTAATTTCGGAATTAAATATTCCTTTGAGCATGCATTATGTAAGGTTTGATGGGAAATTATATTTTTAATTATTATAGCCTTGATTCAGAGCTATTTTTTTTGCATTCAATCACCTTATCTTGCACCTTTTATCTTGGTGATGCAATGCATAATAAATCCCTAATATTGTATCCTGTATTTTACTACAATAGTTGCATACATGTGAAATATTTTGATAACACTCCACTCATCTTTAAGCATACTAATTCTCTTTACGTAGCGTAGTACATAACATACACATTATATGAATTATTTTTTATGAACGAAATTTTTCACCACAGCACAGTAAAAGATGAGAATATGCACTACTTGTACGTGGCAAAATAGCGCATATCGCATATGTTTGTTAATGTAGTCGTAATATGTAATGACTGCTTATATCCCTATTACTCTATTTATTATTACATTATCATAGAATGCAAAAAAGAAAAAGTCGCTAAAAATAGGTTGAGTGCTTTTACAAAGATAGAGGTTTGCTGGTAGTAGTATAGTATTTGTAGTAGTAGCACAAGCCGATTTTGATGGAAATCCATTAACGTACATCAGCGATGTTGTATGGATGGCTAATATGTAAGCAAGAAAGAAGCCACTCTCTCTCTCTCTACCAAGCCAGTAGTGTTCTCTTCATCTCTCTCTTCCTTCCTTCCAAAGATTCTTATTTAATAACTTTGTGTAGAAGAGAATGGCACTGTAGGAAAAACTAAAGACGAGAGGGTAACTTATATAAAAACTAACCATACAGCCACAGCCGCCTTTGGTTTTTGTAACGACACACGCTGACTGACACACGGAGAGTGGAAATAGTAAAAGATTCACGCAATAATATAATCTACAAGGTTGGTAAAATGGTAAAATGTGATGAGGATGAGAATGAGATGATGATGTAAAGACAGACGTTGCCTCTCTTCTTTGCCTCTTTTCTCCTTTGCATTAGTCAGTTTTCTTACTTTTATGATTACCAGCAGCGGAGGAAGTGAAGACGTAACACAATACATAAGAAATATAAAATAATATATATTTTGCTTCTTGCACTGTTCTTTCCTTCTGTGCTGTCATGTAGGAGGAATGATAATAACGAGAGTATTCTCAGTCTTATTTTTTTAGCTATAAAAAATTTTCATGCAAAAATTCACATGTAATAGATTTAGTAGATATAGAATAATTTAATGTTGTATGGATGTATCCCCATGAAATGATGATGATGCAAAAGCTACACGTACTATTTCACCGAACTTGACCACATTGCATCACTTTTACTTGCATTACTTCAGCTTATTGTGCTAAATTCATATATCTTTTAGATTGCAGTCTTTAATGCAATAAACCTGCTGCATATGCTGGGCTGATTGTGATTGTGACTGCGAACGAACGTGAAGGTTGGCGTAATATGTAGTTCGGTTGCAAAACCTTATATTTCATGAAAGTAAATTAGTTGTGAGTTCCCTGTATGCCGCTTTTTTCGGTTATTGCAACATTCATTTCATTCGCTTTAATTTATTCTTGTTTTCTCTTTCTCTGATGTTATATGATATTATGTGTGCTTACATAATTTTCATGATATTAATGTGGAGGGGGGTTTGCTGAGCAAGTCATCTTTATCATCATCATCATCCACCAAAACCGTTGCAATCATAACAAAAAAACTTTTTCCCGAGTTGGATTGTTATACAAACTGGTTTCTTTTAGATTGTCCTTCCAGTGGAGAATCTAGGGATCTTACATAGCATTGTATATAAGAAATACAAAGAATTCCTTTGCCGGCATTATTATTCATATTTTTTTAATGAAACCCATTCAATGTCCGGACAATTTTCTGTTTTGACTGCGCGTAAAAAAGAGTACAGCGGAAGAAGGCAAGCAGGCAAGCTTACAAACGAAGATGAATATGTATCCATAATGTATAAAACGTGACAATGATTTTTATAACAAAAAATAACACAAGCACAAATATTCAGTTTGCTATAATTCTAAATTTCTAGTCCATCAAAAACTTTCCATCTGTTAAAACTTATCTCATTTTCAGATGGGAAAAGTATGGTCTAAAAAGAGTCGAAAAAAGAAATGAAAAATGCATACGTGCTAAGTTCGTATGGTTCTCTTATCATCACTATCACACCATTCCAAATTCACAACCAATTTTTTTTACAAAGAATCTTGGTTGATGGAATGGAAGCTGCTGGAGTTCAAGTTATTAACAAGGCCATATACAACACAGTGTGTGTTTGGAACAGAGATATGGAGATGTGAATAATATGAATATGCAAGGATCACATATATAAATCAGATATGTACACATACACGGGACATTCATAATAGTTAAGAAAAGCAAATAACTGTTTTTTTGTACTTTTCCAGGGAATTGCTTGGAAATTTCCAAATCCGTTCTCTGCATGTGTCTTTGCTTCTTGTTGATTATGTAAACATGTATAATACCTATAAACTATAAGTAACTTTAATACTTTTATAAACAGACCAAATGCAAATGAAAATGATACTTATTTCATTTCTCTTGAAAATTCTTCCATAACAAACCATACATTTCAAGGAATTCTTCTTACATGGTAGCATTTCAGGCATGTAACATAAATAAAGAACGAAGAAGAGATTTATATTTCCAGCTGTCTTCCCGCTGTTACTTCTATGTAAGTATACCATATTCTCTAGCATTTTGTAAGAAGTCTAATGTAAATGATTCCAACATTTTTTGAAACACTTCTCGGAGAAGAAGAAAATGATGAGGATGAAAATTGTCGTTGTGGTACATAAAGTATACAGGGTAGAAAGCATCGAAGGAGGTAAATTGAATGACAGAGGATGGAGAAAGGACGTTTGTTCTCCTTTCAGTGAGTCAGTACGATATGATATGGTTATAATGATGATGATCTCTCCTGACGCATCGTTTTGTCACTGGTATTACTGCGTATTATTATGAACTCGCTATTGTAAAAAGAAAATATTTAGACCAAGAAAGGAAGAAGAAGGAATGTTGTTTTAAACCACATACTTGCACACAAAAACTGTGTACGTTACCTATCAGAGCTTTTCCAGCATTTTCTTCAATTTTCCTTCAGTTTTCTTCATTACAGTAAAGACAGGAGGCACATAGCATGACATGTCATAAGCCTACATATT
>JAQIWN010003804.1:0-12361 GCA_034699025.1 Entomobrya cf. arborea Gr-Col-00668
TTGTTTTAAAAAATACTGAATTTGTTTTAAAAAATATTGGATTTGTTTTAAAAATACTGAATTTGTTTTAAAAAATATTGGATTTGTTTTAAAAAATACTGAATTGGTTTTAAAAAATACTGAATTGGTTTTAAAAAATACTGAATTGGTTTTAAAAAATATTGGATTTGTTTTAAAAAATACACAATTCACATAAATGAGTTAGACGAGGAAAGAAATGTGCAAGGAAAAAATCCACTCAACACAAAGTCTGCTTCACAATATTTTTCAATCATGTCGTTTAACTTTTATTTTTTTTGTACATTGAAACTTCTTCTCGATCGCTGCAGGCCCCATAAAATTGGCTCACCAGATCACGTTTGCCAAAAATACTACTTACCACATTGTAGCACCTTGCCATCAGTACAACATGCTCATCTGTATTGCACTTGCCAACAACGCAATATGGTAACAATACAAATGCCATAAAGTTCATATGCCATCAGTTTAATATGATATCTACACTACACTACTTTCATGCAATGTAGAATACTAAATTTAAGTGATCCATTTATTAATGATCTTTTATTTACATTGGTACAACACTGTTTCATTACAAATGCTCAGTTACCAAAACGTTTTAATTAAATTCATAACTTTGGTCCCATGATTATGGGTATATATGTTTTAGTATCACTAAATATTTAAACTCGACATGCAAAATCAGCTTTATATTGTTGTTGGTTGCACAGTTTGTTATGTACATAATGTGGCGTAATACAGAATTTAGTCATGAAATCTAAGTAAGCATTAATGTCAGTATAATGTAAAATTTGATTCTACTTAAATTTATTCGTAACTTCAAGTCATATCATTTAAAGTTTGAGAACAGTTTAATCTATAAATTCTGGAAAAACTTACTCTGGCCCTAGTTGCCACCTTTTCTAATTTAATTTGAATTTTAAAAAGTACCCGGAAACAAACTCAAATTATTTGGATTTCAGATACGGATAAAACAAAATTATACTGACAATATTTCTTGCCCAGATTTTAAGATGAAGTACTATCTTGGCTTCTACTACATCTTCATATAACGTTTTAAGATAGATGCATCAATAAAAAATGTAATGCAAATATTTACTTGATATTTTCGACGAACTGACTCATCACGACTGGGTAATAACGAAATCTATAATTCTAGAATACCAGTTTGTCTAAAACTTAAATTTGGGTTGAATTCGAGCACACTGGTTGCATTATACTGCTTAAATGGCATATAACACTATTAGCATATTGACTTGATGGCATTTGTATTTTGAGCATATTGCAATTTTGGCATGTAGTACAGGTAAGCAAATTGTAATGTGGCAGGTTGTATTTTTGGCAAAAGTTATCTAGTGAGCTCACATGCATTTGAGCATTGTGCTCATTGGTTGAAAACTAATTTTTTTAATGAATCCAATTCTCATCTAAATCGCGCTATAAATTCCCAAGATACTACCATTTAAAGATTTATTTTTGACATCAAAAGGAAACGAGAAATTTCTTTAGTAAAAGGTTGACTAGAAATGGAATATGCGTTATAATATAATGACAAATAATATAGATCTTCTTAAAACTTGTGTCTACTAAAATTGTCGCTAGGTTTAAATATAACATTAAAAAGGCGGTTAAACGCGAATAATAAAGCAATTTAATGTTTGAATTTGTTATGATGGTTTAAGCAACTAAATGATAGTTTAATTGTAACATTAAAATGTTGGGCAGAGCAAAGTATAGTTCTACTTCAATTTTTTGTGTATTTTAATATTTATCAAATCAACTTGAGTCATTATTTGTTTCCTGCTGACGAAATGGTTATTTCTATTGTATTTTAATATTGGTTTAAGTTTACCAGAGGGAACAACGTAGTTGCATTAATAACTGATTGAAATTATTAGTAAATAATAATTTTAACTCCTTATACAATTCTTTACCGAGTCAACAATAGTATAAGTCAAGAATTTTTTTTTAATTCTCCTTATGTAACCAAACCAAACGTTTGATTGTAAACCAATCATATAATATGACGTTACAATTATATCGGCCAAAGTAGCAGTCTATTGGTCGAAAATTTCAAATGAAGTATTAAAATTAAATGATAATAAATAGTTAGATGTATTTGACCGACCTAAACCAAAAGCTTCTTGTTTACTCAAAAGCGATTACCTTTATTTAGTTTCATTTATTGACAAACGATGTTGGTTGATTTAGAAACGAAAAGGCAAATTAAACAGACTCATGTCAAACATGGGTCAATTATTGTTTACCTTTCGTTTTTTCTTAAAAAATAAAAAGAACGCTTCATTTCGTCATTAGTTGGCTCGATCCATGATAGTTTGTTCTTTCTTGTTCTTGTGGGTCTCTTTCCAAAACTATTATACTATATGTTGGGGGAGCCCGTAAATAATCATTGGCTTTCAATACCATTGCCAAATACTTGCAAAACTATTGAAAAGCAAAAACAAGATTCTAAACGCATTAGAAATGAGTAAAATGTAATTTTTGGAAAACTATTATGCCCAAATTATTAACCGAAGACTTTTAAATTAATTGTTATTACAGTTAACTTAATTCTTGCATGCTTTACAAAAAAACTGAAGTTTATTTCGACCCAGTAAACGCTGTGTTGTGTGCATAATATCATTAAAACCAATATTGTTTCAACAAAGGCAAATTACGTGTTCAAAAGTACAAAATAGATCCTTTGGGAACAACAACCCTCTACAATATTTTTATAATTATTCGAAACATTTCAAAATGCTATTATCTGAGCATTTACTAGAATCCTTGATAAATCAAATGAAAATAAGTAATTATTTTGGCAGTCTACCGTTTGAATATAACTTTTATAAAATATCCTTTCAATTGAAATCCGAACGGCAGGTTGGCAAATACGGAGTAAGGTTTTTAATCAGTATTTTCTTTGCTTTCCTTGTTATAAGCCAAACATTATGGACCTGGAAAAATAATAACATCTTTTTAAAACTGCATAGCATATTTATTATCTCTGGTATGCTAATGTTCGTATACACCCACAGTGTGTTTTTTCGAAAAGCTCAACTGATTGTTTCTTACTTGAACGGAATGCTTATGTTTGAAAACAACAGAAAAGGTAAGCAATCGAAACTACATGCCAAATAAATCTGGAAAGTACTACGGATTTAAATTCTTTATAATTTCATTTCAGGCAAAATACATCCTTCCAAAACCGGGGACAGCAAACGCGTTCAGTTTCTTATGACGATCATGAAAGTTTCGTGTTTAGTTGTGCCTTTGGTGCATAATGCGGATATTTTTCGAAACCCTTGTTTACCTTCAATTTTAGGAGGTTACTTTATGGTTAATATGCAGTGCGGAGGAAAAGTTGGTACAGATTTAAAAGCATCTTGGTCAATTTTTGAAATTTTGACTAAATTGTTTGTGTTTTTCATTAACTACCTAAATTGGAGTTTTCTAGCAAGTGCAGCCTATTTTCATATCACTTTGGCTATATTGCTCAAAAGTTATTGCTTAAAACGGTATATTCTACTGGCAGGCCATAAAGTTGATGACGGTATTTCAACAAGTGGTGAGACAACTTGGAGTACTTGCTTAATCTACAGGGAGATTGAAGTGATGTCTGGAGTATTTCGAAAGCTTTACTCAAGTTATATGATAGCCGTAATTCTAATGTCTGTAATGTTTTGTCAGATTATAAGTTTGTATGCTTGCTTGAAATTTGGAACGGGGTTGCCACTGTCAATGTTTTTGTTCTTTGTAATGGCAGTACAAAACACTGGATTAATTCTAGTGTACATGTACACAACTTTGGCAAATGTTTTTTCGGCTTCAAAACATGTTTTAGAAAAGAATTCAAGGTTGAATTTTGGTAAGCATTTCATAAAATCACGCAAATGGTTCAAACGATATATAAAATCGTGCAAAATTGTCAAAGTATTTATCGGTGATATCAATTTTGTGGAACCATTGACCCCATTAACTGTCCAGCTGTTTTGTATTGAACAAACTATTAGTTTAATGCTTCTGGAGTAGTACAGGAACTATTAAAGTATTGAAATGGATGAATCTTCAATTTGTGAAGTTAAAGTTATGTTGTAGGTACCGATGTATATTTAGAGTAAGTTTATAATGATTTATCTATTTAAAAACAATATACATAATTAAAGTTTTTAGTCTACCAACAATTTTAATGTCTTGGCGGTTTTAAGAGTATTTTCAGTTTCTACAAATTACTAAGACGAAAATATTTTGTTGGTTTTAATAGATTTTAACATATAACAAGCTGACAGTTTCCTGCTTTTGTAGTTTGCGTTTGCCTCTAAAGTATTTTAGAATTCAAAATGCACTCCGTTATTGCGACACTTAAGTTGTAAAAATTATTGATTGCATACCTGAAACAAACATCTGATATTCATCTAATTGTAAAATATCTTCCAAATAAGGAGTTGATTAACAAGATTTTGGGTGACCCAAAACGTAATAAATACGAAAGATATTACAAATCTAGTAGCATAAACAAACAAAATCCTTTCGTTCGTCTGTTAGTCGTTAGTTGATTGGAGCAAATGCTGCTGTGGTTTTGGTGTGTGTGTATACAAATGTGGCCATGAATTTTAAAGTCATTGATAATAAAAACGTAAAAACTTACATAGATATTACCGTAATTTAAAATTGAAAGCTAAACTTGAAACCAGCAAATAAAGTCCTATATTATGTATGTACGAAATATTTACTAGTAGTTTTTCATCAAAAATCATAATTGTAGCTGAGCAAAATTAGTGCTTTTATAAATTTGACTTAAGAACCTTTTTAAGCCAAGATGTTTGAGATCCAAATTTTAGATAAAATTTACGAATACATAAGTCGTGCAAACACTCCTATTTGTTGATTATTCTATGGCCCGAAATAATAATCGATATGTTATTTATTTATATAGATATAAATTCAAAGCTTCTATTGTTTCTAAGCAAACAAGATGACAGAGAAGTTCAGTTGACCCAGACAATCTTCAATTTTTTGAAAGTTTGCTATACATTTTCCTTAAAAGTCCTTAATTACTTAAATATTCAAAAGTTTTGGAGCGACGTAACTATACATAAAACTTTAAGGTACCTGCCAACCTATTTCTTTCGTGAGAATCAGGCATAGTCTAACTCATATATACCATGGTATGGATATAACCTGGTTATAACAATGTTTGACGTATACAAATGTTATAATGGATTTTTAAACATTTACTCTTGTATATAAAACTCACATCAGCCATATTTGAACTTAAGTACACCTAACAATAAACTCTTCAAACCACCTTTTTAGGATAAAGTAAACGCATTTGAACTGACTTTCTTTGACATTCAATGTACTTCAAGCCATTGATCATTTCACACGTTTCAAAATGCTACTTTCCGAAGAACTTCTTGAAACCCTGATAGGTCAAATGAGAGTGACTGAATGTTTGGCAGTTTAAATTGCCAGTCTTGTCCTATACAAAATTGTTTCCAGCTAAGACCTAGTAAAAAGCAGCATGATTTTAAAGCTTTGTTATTTACAAGGTGTACATTTGCTTTGCTTTCAATTTGCAAATACTATGGACGTAGAAGCAGACAGACATATATGTAAAATTTCACAGTGTATTTCATGTATGTACTCGGCTAATGTTCGTATACACTCATGGTGTTTTTTATTCAAAGCAGAGCTAATCATATTTATTTTTGTTTCATATTTTATGGGAATACTGTTGTTTGAAAACCACAGTATTACTAAATTAAATGCTCAAGTACGTAATATGAATATTTATGTTTTCTTAATTGTTTCATGGTCACAAATGAAATTATAATGAGAACGATGACGGCAGTAAAGTCAGAAAACTTGTTATGAAATTCATGAAAATTTCCTGTGTCGCTGTCCCTTTTGTTGTAACATTTGAACTTGATTCAAAACCCATGCTTGCCTACAAATTTGAGATGTTGTTGGATTGTATACACGCAATGTAGGGGAAAACTTGGAACAGATATTAGTGCAAATTGGTCAATTATGTAAATCTTGACAAAGTTGTTACTTTTCACTATTAGCTATTTGAATTGGAGTTTCCTAGTGACTAGATTTTACTTCCGTATGACTTTGGTATTACTGCTGAAAATGTACTGCTTATATTGAACTTGTAGGCTCAAAAATTTATCAAAATTTGTGACGAGAAAGTACGACGAATTGGATTACTTGCACAATGTATAGGAAACTTTAAGTGATGTCCACAGAATACGGGAGGCTTTATTCCTGTTACGCGACAGTCAATGTTGTTGTCACTGCAATAATTAAGCAAATTTTAAGTTTATATGTTATTTTATGTTTATATAGTTTTATGTTTGGGCTGAAGTTGCCTTTGCTAATATTCTTCATCTTTTCGTTGACTGCGGAAAATTCTGGTGTTTTCCTGGTATGCATGTATATAATGATAGCTAATGTATAAACGGTATACAAACATATCTTGGAGTAAAAACTGAAGACGGAATTTGACAAAAGTAAGACTCAATAATGTCGATGGTGACGACGATATTTGAAATCATGCAAAATTTTGAAGGTTTTCATTGGCAGCACAAATTTTGTAGGAGCCTTGACTCCATTGACTGTTAATCAATTTTCTATGCATCAAACTTGTAATTTAATGCTTTTGAAAAAATAACATTTTCTTAGTCACAGTTTGTCAGTATTTTTGATTAAGATGAGATGGTGCAACTTTAAGCCTAAGTTTTGAATCTGAAGCGTGCTTGTGCTTTTGCTTCACAACGCGATATTTTTCTTTTGATGTTGACAGTACAAATACTGGCGTATCGCTAGTATGCATGATGTTGATGTTTTTTCAACATTTAATGATGTCACATAAGAGGTGATATCAAATTTAATAAATTGTGATGGTTTTTAAGGGTGAAATCAATTTCGTTGCGCCGTCGATGTCTTTGATTGCGTAGCAATAGTTGGAATTGTATTGACTTTGTGTTTACATAAGGAACATAAATTTCGAGCAAGTTTTAATGGTTACAAATTTAATTCATGCCGATTGTTATTTAGTACTTGTTCATATTGTTTAATCTAAAAATTAATTACTCGTTTAGCACATAATTTAGGTTTCAGGTATAACAAGTAAAAAAACATCACACGTCAGATTGAATGCATTTCATTATAAATTATTAACAAGTTTTTTAATTGCTAATACGTAATATTTACTTTCTTTAACCTATCTAAGTGATGCAGTTGATTATACGATAATACACGACTTATTTTCAAATGCTTTAATATACCATAATGAAAATCGTGTGGAAAAATAGTTTGGCTTAATTTAATTTCTTGTGTCTACTTTATAATCTCACATAAGTATATTATGACAAAATACGGGATTTCGAAGATTTTAGATTCGAAAATGAGCTTATATCGTTTCAGCGCCAAATGGCATTTTAGAACTTAAACTACTACAAACTCCACAATTTAAAAAACAAACATTATTTTGATATTTTCGTAGTTTCCAACTATACCAAATTAAACTTAATTTAAATAATCACGACTACGACATCATAAACATACATAGATTTTGAGCCCAACTCTTTACTCCTATTTCTTATCAACAACTACTGTCATTAATAGTTATGATTTTGTCATAAGCGTTTTCATGTAGTAAATAATTCTCCATACTTTAATTCGACTCCTTAGGACGGTTTTTAAAAGCAGACTTCGGGAGAATGAGTAAACTAATAATTTCATACCCTCCTTGTTTATTTTGGGTTTTAATTTATTTTTCAATATCATATTCGACTTCAAAAATAGTATTTAATACAATTGACACTTTTTAACATGTGAATTGTCTTGCATATTAACTTTTGCAAATGAATTAGTGATGTATTAGTGTCGTTCAAGAAAATTGTTATCAGCAAGTTTTATTTTAAGAAGACGATTATAATCATATGATTATTATCACTGGTTTGGTTAAAATCATGTGAAATTAATATTACTATACATTGACTAGTTACAATATTTTTAAGGACCTTTATGTTTCTATCTGCGTTTAAAATTGTTTCCCGTCCGTAACTCTTATTGTCCGTATAAATAAGAAATGTTTGCGATAATATCCAATCCTTTATTTACTACATACGAAAATATGAAAAAATCGTTAAAGTTAACTTCGTCTATAAATAAATATTTTTTTTAAACAACATCTTCTATTTATACTTAAAAATTGATATTTTCGGCTTCGTTTTCGTGTCGTGTATGAATACCAATTTTAATTTATTTATTACTTCAAGCAGTAAATGTTTTGCTAAATGCCTCATCGAGAAGTCTATTTTGCACTAAATTATCATTTTATAACTGAATAAGATTACTTTTACGATAAACAAAGCTAAAAGAAGCACCCTGCCTATAATCAGAGAACAATTGAAGTAATTCATTTTTAAAACAAGCAGGCAAACAGATTAAATATTAAATATGATTAGTCGACTAATGCTAATGTTTTGATACAAATATTTTTAATAATTTGTTGTTATGCTATAAAACTATATTGTACGGAGCCAACAAAGTAATAAGATATACAAAAATATTGGATCGTAAATAAAATTGTAGTTTTTCCCCAAAATATGGTTCAGAATGCCATTAACTTTCCCCATTAATATGTTTTATATTTATATGTCTGTTCTACTCATCCGTGAACAAAGCTTTCTTTTTATATTTAATTCCCGTTTAGCTACGTAAAACCATCGTTTAATATTGTATTATGTTTGTCAATGCGCATCATTTTGGAAAAATAAATATGATAAAATCTAAACAGTTCCTATTTCATCCAGAGTTCGCAATATCCTCGAGTTCAAAATAATAATAAAAATATATTTGAAACGATACATTGCACTGTGTTACACAACCGTCTCAAAATGCTACTCTCAGAAAGTCTTCTTGAATCTTTAATTAGAGAAATGAAAGTGACAGATAGTTTCCACTGCTTAATGTTCCAGTGGAATCGGGAACAAAAATGTTTTCAGTTGAAATCCAAACAAAAGCAGTCAATATATAAATTAAGGCTCTTTGTAGCCTTAATATACACTCTACTTGTATTTCTACAAGTTATTTGGACATGGGAGGACTCCAAACTATTTGTCAAACTTCACAGCTTGTTTCATTGCTGTGCTCTGCTATTGTTTCTTTACACTCATAGTGTATTTTCTACAAAAGCTGAACTGATCGTTTCCTATTTAAATGGAATGATGATGTTTGAAAAACGACGAAATGGTAAGTTACGCTTTAGTTAGCATATTATGCAAGTAAAAATAATTTATATTTGGTTTTTGACTAAAGCTAATAACTGGAATCAAAGAACCAATATTAGTGGAAGTAAACTCACAAAAGTTGTCTTTAAGATAATGATACTATCTGGTGTAACGGTACCTTGGCTATACCATGCAGACCTTCTACGAAACCCATGTATACCAATTCACTTGGGAGGCTATTGGATTGTTGATACCCAATGCAAGGGGAAAATTGGAACCGAATTTCAAGCAACTTGGACTATTCATGAAATCTGGTTAAAATGCTTAGTTCTTTTTGTAAGTTACTGCAACTGGAGTTATCTATTGATTGGAGGCTATTTTCAGGTCACTTTGGTTCTACTGCTTAAAAGCTTTTGCTTAAGAAATTACGTTCTTCTATTTGGAAAAAGAATTGACGAAAATCTGGTGGGTAACAATAAACCAAATCGGTATAGCTGCTTAATGTACAGGGAAGTAGAAGTATTGTCGGTAGAATATAGAAGGCTTTATTCTTGTTATATGATTGCCGTCGTTGTGGTGTCTTGTATGTTTTGTCAAATTATAAGTTTGTATGCTTGTTTCAACTTTGGAATTAAGCTTCCTCTCTCAATGTTCTTCTTATTTGTTTTTTCATCTGTGAATGCTGTTGCTGTTCTGGTTTGTATGTACAGTATATTGGCAAATGTATTCACGGCATCAAAAGCTGTTTTGGAAACAAAAATGAAAGCGTGGCATGGTCAGAGTCCATGGTTTCGACGGTATCTAAAGTCGTGTAGTATTATTAAAGTGTATATTGGGAATACAAATTTTGTAGAGCCGTTGACCCCCTTGACTGTTGAACAGTTTTCTATGCAGCAAACTCTTAGTTTGATGCTTTTAGAGTAATAGAAGATTTTAAGAATTAGAGACAAGACGGTTAATATAAAATATTTTTATTTACCAATAATTAAACATTAAAACCTTTACTTTATAATCCTTTACTTTAGGATAACTTCAGATTAATTAATAGTTTAAGCATAAGGCGTACATACGCAAAATCTGCACTAAATTCTCACAGAGTTTTCCTATAAGCAGCTAGATTAAATTTAATACCTAAGTAAAAGAAATTTAATCAAATTTTTATAAAAAAAAGTACAACTTTGTTACATTGCAAAGCAGTTTTTGTTGGTTTTGGCACAAGGCAGTTGCATATGAAATATCAAAATACAGGAGATAATCAACGTTTATAAAAATTAAAATTAATTAATTGTAACCAATTAAAAATATTTTGTTCAATCATAGAAGTGAAAGTTTTTAATAACTCACCGTTCCTAAGAATCCCGTTGGAACTGTAAAGCTTTCGAAGCCATTGCTAAAGAGTAGCAACCAGTTTTGTATTCTCTTTCCATGCTATGTATACAACTGCATTCTGTTCCGTACAACAAGCGAATCAGAATTAGTCAATGAAATATATACTTGACTCGTATAAAAAATCTGCTGGTCCAAAAATTTCCTTAGCAAAGTCTCAACCGAAATATCAAACTGACCTTATAGTCCAAATTAGTATATAGGTGGCAAAAAACATAATAAAGTTGTATTTTTCAGCGGTTGATGATTTTCTGTAACATTATTGAATATCTCAGGCCCCGTAATATAGTGTGCAGTATTTCAGAAGAAATAAAACTAAATTTCATTTCCAAAAACTTCTTTTTAATTCAAAACTCTTCTTTTCAAGTCAACATATAGCTAAATTCCTTCTTCCACGTTGTCATATGACTCTTTCATTTCCGTTGCAAATTCTTTTGCAACCGCTTTCATTGATATTGCCAAAGTTAAAAACATAAAGTGAACAAAGTAAAAAAAATCCAAGATATTAGAAAAAGCCAAAATACACAATTGGTTGAATATATTCATCGAAGTTTGATTGATAGTATTGCTTTCAAGGATATGGAATTACCAGTCAAAGTAGTTTATATTCCAAATACCAGGGATTATTGCCACCTCCTTGGTCAGATCAAGTATATTCAAAGAGTTTAAAACGGTTGCTATCGCTTGCGACATTTATTGCCAGAATTGGTTCCAGTTTCCAGAACTTTCTGTTCAGAGTTCTTGTTTTAGTAATTTCAAACCGGTTTAGTATTTTTTGATTGTGGAACTACATTCTCTTCATTGTAAAAAGCACCAGAATCGAAGAATTTGCATTTGTGAATAAACCAAATACGTTGCTAATGAATGACGGACTTTTTGTCTTAGTCTTGAGAGTCCAATTTAATTAAAATGAGTATACGTAGGGCGTTAGGTGGTAAATGAGCCGATTTTGTTGGCGTATAACTACAGAACCAGTGAACCAAATTATCAAATATTTGTTTTGTTAGATAGCGTACGGTCTAACTTAAAAACTTACTAATCCATTTTGGCTTAACTTGTTCAACCTTGGATATGTCGCGTTTTCCGTAAAAATTGTCAAAAAACGATTTTTGCATGATTTTTTTTCTTAAAAATTTGGAATTAAAATATTTTCTACATTTTTGTAAAATAAATCAAAGTCAGGGTCATAAGAGGCTTATATTGAATGTATGTTTCACCTTTAGTTTCCACTTTGTCACAGGTCTTTATTATGTTAAAATGGCAAGGGGTGTCATTTTCATCAAAATTCAGTTTTGCGCATAACGTTTTATAGCAAACTCGGCCCCAATGACAATCTGCGAAACTAAAGGCATGCAAGTAAAATAGTTAAACATAATACGTATTCAAAGACCTTGATTAAAGTAAGATTTTAAGCCATTTGTCGAGATTCTAAGTTCAAGGGATTCAAAAAAAATTCGCAGACCAAAATTCATATTTTTCATTTTTTTACCGTTTTTAGTTTTAATTTTTTTATGTTTTGATTAGTAGCGTGGCTTCATTGAATAGTAACATCTTGTGCCGAGTGTCGTGCCACATATTTAAGTTAGACATTGGGCTATCTTGCTGTACAAACTTCTCCTCAATTCATTTGCAATTTTCAAAGTTACAACAAATCAAAGTCGGCTCATTTAGTACCTAACAACCTACGTATTACTTGCGTGTACACTGCA
>JAQIWN010003805.1:0-12358 GCA_034699025.1 Entomobrya cf. arborea Gr-Col-00668
TTCAAATGTATCATTTGTAAAATTCAAAATTTAGAGACAAAATTTTCATAAAATTGTGTTTGATTTTTTGGGTCGGTTTTAGAAACTGGATTTTCAAAGGATTCGAATCAATCTGCATTTCAAGCAGAAAACATTTACGTTGATGGTTTCCAGGAGGAAGTTGGTAAGCTGAGCTATTCGACGTTTGATATATTTTATTTTAAGTGAAAATAAATTACGATAAAATTGGCTTTTTATGATTTATAGAATCGGACAGCCGGTGCTTATCTTTTACGAATTTTATTGGCGTTGGAGTGCAACCTAAAAGTAAGTCATATTTGTTTTTTTACTGAAATAATAGTTTTTTGTAAATGCTTATAAAATGTTTTTTTTTCTCTAAAAATTGTTCAAATTGTAAATCGTTTCATGAAGATGATGGTGAATGGAGCTTAAATTCAATTTTATCTGATGAAAATATTGTGGCTGGAGAGGAAAATGAGAGTAAGTTTTTGTATTATATTTAAATTAGGATTATAAGTGTGTTTTGATAAGTTTTGGGAATACGTTTACTTATATTGTTAATCATTTATTAAAGCTGTTTACTACTGGACTACAAACCAACCCGTGTCTTATACAGCAAACACTGTAATCAGTCAGGAGACCAGGGGTATTTACCTTATTTTAAAGGATAATATAGCATTTATTTGAATTTAAAATTGATTGTAGTACCAAAATTTATATGCGTTTATTTTGCAGGATTTAATGGACCAAGAGACGTTATTTCTGATGTGGATGGTTAACTAATGTCTTTCAATGATGTGTTGACAAACTAAAAGAAACTATTTTTTAAACGTTTTATCACATTTTATCACGTATTGTAGGTAATCAATAATTAATCAGTCAATAGTTTTAATGTGACCCCTTATAATTTTCTCGTATTTTTATGTTCAAGATTGAAAAAATGTATTTGTTCGTTAAATGTGTTTTAATAGTTTTAAGTTCTTTTAATTCCCGTATAACTGTTTTTACTTGAACTGTTCCTAAAGTTACTTGACATAAGTCTTAACAATTGAACCGGTAAAAAATTCTGACAAATTTTTTTGTACTAGTCAAACTAAATAATAGTCTGTTGTAAAAATCTCGAAAGGTTTATTTTAAAACGGAAAATAAACTTGGTTTAGGTTTTAATTTTAGTGCCGTGATCTACCGAAAGTGTCTCTGTAATATACCTATTATTAATACTTAAAACGTACTATAATTGTATTAGATAGTTTGTCTTTAAAATATAATTTTTTTCGTTCGTAAAACGGGTTACGATTAACGTTAACAAAATAATATCTTGATGTACTAGTTCAAAGATCAAATACTACAAAAAAGCAATATAATTTTTAAATATATACACAAATGCTATGCATTGTCAATCGATTGAAATTAATCTTACCTTTCGTAAATAAACTACTAATTTTACAGTATTTTATTTTGAATTCGTTTTATTAAATGGTTTAGATCCATTGAAGCATTACAACCTTTCTTATCTCTGTTTTATCTCATTTCACACTAATACAAATTCAATTGTAAACGATAGTCACTCGATAAAAAAGCGTTTGAAGTTTTGTTGGAATGTAAAAAAAATATTTTATTTTGTCCATCTAACAGGGTATAGTCCCGAGGTGCCGCTCCGACCTGGGCAAGCTAGTAGGTGAAATATATTCATAATTAAGTATAAAGTAAATATCTGTCTTCATTTTTCTGCAAAAATAACATTTGACATGCTGGCATTCTAGACGTATTTAGCCATGAAGGCTCTTTTATGCGTGCTAATCGCCATCAACCTGTTTATATTTAACTACTGTTATACATTTTTGCTTAAATATGCACAAAAAAGCTTGATTTTCAATAAAATATGCTAAATACATCCATCAAAGTACTCTAATTCAGCTTAAAGAGGTGCATCATAGCCTGTGAGCAATGATTTAAGGGGTAAAGGGCTACACGTAACGAATATATGGTAAAGTCTAATGTCAGTTTTGCAGAAAAATGAGCACGGATATTTGTTTTATACTTAATTATGAATATTTTTCACCTACTCGCTTGCACGGATCGGAGCGGCACCTCGGGACTATACCCTGTAAGTTATTATTTATTTTTGTAACTACACGTGCGTTACTATGAAGCAAACTAGCGTAATTTACATCAATATTGGATAAAGATATACTTGGACTTTCAGGTAATTTATAAGCGTAGTTTTTTAAATAGTCACGAAAAATCGTTTTATTCAACATGAATAACTTGCCAAAAAAATTCGTCCCAGTAAACATGTATAGGACGTTTCATAATATGGATAGTGGTGGTAAATCTTATTCAATTTATAAAATCTCTAATTAAGAATAATTAAAACTGAAAAAATTCATACATAATGCATCTATTCATAAGCAAATATATTTAATATTTTAAAACGGATTGATGCACTTACGGCATGTCTAGTATTCTTTAAGCCTTCAAATTAAGTATCATGCAGAAACTATTAATGCTTTATTTATAAATGTAAGTTTATTATAAATGATTTGTGGTCAATGTTTAATGTGAAAATTTGTAGCCAAACAATTACGCTAAGTTCATGAAATTCGACAAGAAACTACTAAAGACGCAGATAAATGATTAAGACGGCTTTTTAAATCCTTTTTATATGAAAACAGAATAGAAAAAAAAATATATTTTTTAATTGAAATTCTACGAAACAATATAAAACCAATATAAAATTCTCCGAACTGTTATAATTGTACAATAGTTTTGCAATTTCTTTGTACTGCAATCGTAAGCGTGATACTAAAACAGGCAATGAATTCCTGGAAACGTTTATCTCTGATTTTTTCAAAGAAAAGGAAAGAATTTTTGGTGTATCATTCACTTGCAAGTTTTTCATGTTAACATTAAGCCAAGGTAATTTGACAAATAAAAGGTTTATTTTGAATGTTACAGGCTTTTAATTTTATTCTTTCACAGTGTACATCAATAGGTAATACAAAACGCTAATGCTACAGTGAGTTGTATTTTTTTACTCTTGAATCAATTATTGGCAAGGAAAGCAAAGATGAGTATTAAATTTAGGATAAAGATCAAAATTATAATAGTAAGAGTTTCGGCAAGAGTTCAAATTCATAATTATTTTGCTGAATTATTTTGATACAGGAACCTTAGTTCAAAAATGAAATGATCTCTTTTGATTTGTTGAATGACAGCCAACTTATAAACACGTTTTTAACTTTTTAAAACTCTTACATTTTTATACACATGAAATGCAACCAAAGATTCCTAAGATAATTGATCAGATAAACAGGACATTTGTTTTGAGTACATTCATAATTTAAAATAGCAAGATATTTCGAACAAAAATTAAATAGTTAAAAATATATATATATATTTATCGACTAGGCAGTCTTTAGGAGTTTATGTTTCAAAATAATTTGATAAGTCTCGTTATAAAATGAATTTTAAAGCTCTTGGTATTACATATGATTCGTAAATTTCTATGTTTATCCAGTAATAATAACAATTGTAATAAAACAATATATAGTTTTATACACAAGTCAACTACAGTTGAACAATTTCATATGGTAGCATTTAACGTTAAGACTGAAAACAAATGATATCATACTACAATAAAAAGTATATTGAGTAGTGAGCCGTCATTGGCACTAACATTAGCTACCATAGCAACATACAGTACTAGTGGTGACATACCATGGTTACCACGCCCTATTTCGATACAAGGTGCATTGCAATGTTTCAGTTCTGAAATCGTAGAAACAGCACCATTTCCTCATTTATGACCCAAATTTCTCAAACAAAGTGTCATTCAAACCAAAAGAATCTGTTCTCTACTAAAATGTCACTAGATTTTGGAATTTTGCTTTCTAAATAAGGTTAAAGGGAAAAAAGCCCGGTTTCGGGATTAAACTTCCTTCTCACCAAACTGTTTTGCTCAGAACTTTATATAGAAAGCAAATTGCAAAATCTAGTGACATTTTAGAAGAGAACGGATTCTTATGGTTCGAATGACACTTTGTTTGAGGTATTTTGGTCATAAATGAAGAAACGGTGGTGTTTCTACGATTTCAGAACTGCAACATTTCAATGCACCGTGTATCGAAACGGTGCGTGGTAACCATGGTACGTCAACACTATTAATGTTGCTATGGTAGCTAATGTAAGTGCCAATGACGACTCACTACTAAATACACTTTTTATTGTAGCATGATGTCATTTGTTTTCTGTCTTAAGTAAGAAAATAAAATTGCATATATTTTTGGCACATTGTTTGTTCCGAAAAGCAACTCCTGAAAAATCCCACCGACAAAAAATTCCCGACTTCCTGAATTTGTACATAAACCACAGCATAATTTTTGGTAAACTAGTGATCATACTGCAAATCAGAAATATTATCCATCAATTAGTTAACGTTTTAGCATCAAAATCCTGATGTTTATATTTATATTCCGTGTATTATATTTTACCAATTGCTCTGGCATCATACTCGACTTCATCTGCATCAAATCGAACGCCCTCTTATCATCCTCGCTCTTCAGATATGAATGATCATTTTCTCTAGTTCCATAGCTCCAGCATCTTTATCATCCTCTCCATTTCTCCTCATCCCCTTCAAACTCATAGCATAGCATGGTGGAAGAAGCAATGGAACAAATGTCGTCACCCTCCATCATCATCCCCATTTATCTCGTTACCTGCAATTATTAATATACACAAAACATTGAATCAACAATTAATAAACAAACCAACTTGCAGTACTTGCACTACATTTGCACCCAGTGAAATAGCACGTTATATTTTTAAACCTCTCTAATTTTGCACGTACTATCTTAACTATTAACCGAATTGCTCTTTATTCTAAGTTTTACACACCATTTAACTTAACTACTTGTGGTACACCATTCCTCTAAACAGATGATAGAGTCAAGAAACCAAAAATATCGGACAAGCACAACACGTGTTAAAAAAATCACTTTAAAAAGAATATACAAATGTAGCAGAAAACACTACATTCACTTATTTGTATACAAACCTGACACACTAATATTCAAAACATTTCTTTCAATTTGTGGTGGAGGTAGATGCCTAAATTTTATAGAGCATAGTTTTAACTGTTTAGAAATCGATATGGAAATCAGATATTTCACGAATCCGAACGACGGACAAACACAATTATATAACAAAAGTAGCTTTTGCTAAACTAGAAAACCGGGGAATGTAAATAATATTTTCTCCAGCAAATCTTCTTGATGTACATTCCCTACTCTCTATCAAATAACATAGCACATCATTACAACAATAAGAAAATCAGCTGCCCACTTATTATTTTTTTTGCACTGTATTTTTTTTTGAACTTTCACCTTATTATTTTTTAACTACAACTAAGGAGACAACCTGGAGACTGACACCTTGGGGGATTGGAGACTGTTGGAAGACAAAAATGGGTACGTTTGCAATCATAATATTTACTATTTTTACTAAAAAAAATGATTTTAGAGGTTTGAACTTGAATTCTATTGGCATTTGATTGCTCTCTGTATATAATATTTGCTATTGACATTAACCCTGACCTCACCAGTATCTCGGTTAATCAGTAAAAACAAAGGTGTCAGTGATTAGTGACATAATTTGGCTCGTTTGTTTCCTACAATTATTGTTCATTTTGTGGTAAAAAATGATAAATACCTGTTTGAAAATTAAATTTGGTAGTGCCAAAGTTTTGGTGAATTTATCAGTGATTATGGTACCCTTTTAATTGTGTTGTTGTGCATGTGGGCTTTAGGCAATTGTACACCACATTTGTGTACTGGGTCTGCATTTTTAACTGTCGAAAGCAATGGAATTGCATAAAATACAGGTCATGGGTTTTAAATCTTGTCTGTTTGTGTCTCTGGATTTGTTGACACATTTTTCAAAGACAATTTGACCGATTGACACAAAATATTGTGCAAATATAGCACACGTCGGTATCTCTCTTTGAATTGATTTCCGAGCATCATGACCTAGTGTGACCTAAGATAGAAGGGTCATACATTTTATATAGCACAACATATTTATGCTATATTCTGACACAGGGTCATGAGCTGATCACAATGGAAGTATTTTACACTTCATGACCTCTTGTGACCTGAGTTGTAGGATCACAATATCCTGTATTTTAGAATGACATCTTTGTTACAATATATAATCAAGAGCTGATCACAACACAATGTCACATATTATGACCTATGTTCCTTAAGGACCCAAGATATTACGGTCGCCAGGTTACGTGAATTTTAAAATGTAGGCTATCTTTCTATCTTACTGTAGGCAGCATCAACAGTAAATTACATCATCGTGAATTTACGGCCATGTGAACAAAAGTACGTAAATGTACATCAACATATTTGCAGCTTTCAACAGTGACATTTCAGAACTTTACGTCCTGTTTCGATTTTTACGGTTATAGTTAAAGTAACTGCGTCTTTTTCAGTATTTTGTACTAGTTGTAATCAGTATTTTCATAAATAGCTGTATTTTGTGAGCAGATTTACCATTAATCATAAATATAGTAGTTATTTTTTCTTCTTTAATGCAAATATTGCTTCCACTTGTAGACTTTACCCTAATCATCCATTAGGACAGGTTAATAGGGATTGACTTACAGAGTATGGCTGATCCATATCCTTAATCTACTATTAACTATGGCCAAGTGGCCGCGACAGTTAAAATAGATTCATATTTGACATCGCTGCCCCTCCATTTCTGGGGTGGGCGGTATCACCCACTGAACCTATTTTTTGGTAAGAGGTCGGTCTATACCTCTTCCCCCCTCTAAACTGCCGGATAGGCCTTGGGTAATGAGCTACACCACATAAGACCTCCAATATTTGAATCGGAGCTCATTTCCGACCTACCTGTTAAAAGACTATTGCTATAGCCATAACTACTAAAGTTATGTAAAAATATCTTGAGCGTGCAAAATTATTCGCTATTAGATCGAAAATTATTCATAAATCTAATCCCGTATCTAATGAAAAGTACGTTTTCTGGGAAAATTTTGCATGCTGATTAAGAAAATCGTACCGATTTTCCCCCAATGCGCATGTATGCCGGAGTTGCCATTTACCTTTATGCTAAAGAACGCAAGCTTGTGATCAGTGGTTAGACCCCTTTAGCTTGTGTTTTTAAGCTTTATGGTAAATCGCTACTGTAGCATACATGTGCATTCGGGAAAATTGATATGATTTTCTTAATCAGCATGCAAAACTGTCATAGAAAACGTAGTTTTCATTAGGATCCATGATAAGTCAACCGCAGATTTGCATTGTCAGAAGAAAAACTGGCTCAAACCTTCAAAACGTGAGGAATATTTAACAAAGTCGACTAAAAAATTTGGGGTTTAGCTGACCATCTAAAAATAATGCAGTTACATTATAATTTTATAATTCATTTAATGCATAAACATATGCATACGTAGCAAAATTCGTACACAAGACTGCCTTTAATATATGTTTATGAAAGAAGAGGTCTGAATATTAAAGTAATTTGTACGGATTTTGTACTCAGAAAATATCCTGCTTTTTATTTAACTCTCAGCAGCTCAGCTCTAAACTACTGTTTTCGCGAGCAATGCTGAGAGAGTACGACCACGAAAAAGAATATATTTGGTTAATATAATATCCTTACATTTTTCATCATTCTTTTTGCTTTCAATGTACGTAAAATGGTCGGGTGGTGCTGAGTGATCAAATCATACACACAAAAAAATTCTTGCTATACTTGCTACCTCATTTCTTTCCAGTTGTGCATCTAAATTATGTTTGTACAATATTGTGTGTAAAGTAAATGAAACCTTGGATATTTCTAAAGACGAAATATCAAGTAAACTGGTAATGTAAAATGTTAGATACAAGATATCCATTTACACACTTTTAGAAATACGCAGATATGAATGGCTTAAAATCAAATGCTAAATTTTTTGTACGTTTTGTTAATTCGATTTTATAAACTTTTTTTTTGGTAAACTGTCTATTAATATTAAATTGTACTGCTTTTCTTGCTAAGTTAGTACATCTTATAAAATATCTTATCAATTTATAAGTTAAGAGATGACTTTTGCTAGAATTTTGATTGTACTTTAGTACAATATTTTAGTCTAAACCAATATCGAATTTGTTACTGACTAAATTTCTCAGCATTTTTTGTAAATATAAATAATATTCCAGTCGAATTTTCGATTGGGTTTTTTCTCTGTCCCAAAATGAACTTTTCTGCTCAAATCGTCAAATAATTTTTCTTTCTAAAACCCCTTTGATTAAATACTTTTTCTTAACGAATTTCAAGTTAAATGGTTACTACTAAATCCTTCTGTAAACTGTCTTACAGAAACACTAACTAAAATGTTTAAAACTTACCCAAATCCTTCCACTAAACAATTAAATATACACAAACTTAATCAAGAAAATTCCATTATTTTCCCAACCAGCTCAGTGGATTTTTATACTTTACTATCTCATTACGCAGCAGAAACTAACGAACGAATTTTATTTTGGGTCCGCAACTTTTACATGTCTGATATTCTGGCTAGAGCATTGAATTACATTACTGCATTCCCTTTCATGCATTTAAACGTATTTCTCTTACAAAAAAGCATAACAAATATATTCTGAGAAGTGAATATTGGTTCTGGTTAGGTTCTACACCCCTCGTCCTTTTTTCTTTTGTATCATTATTATTGTACCCATCCAATAATATAAAGTTGAAAAAGTTTGTACTAAAAAAAGTACATACATGTATGAAAAGCACACTGTGCACAATTGTGTTTTTATGAGATCATAAATTATATTGCATTTTATTTCGTTTACTTTGATATATCTTCACATGGGATATCTAAACAAAAAAGACTGAAACTTCAGCGGTAAGATTATTTTTCAAATTTTATCTTTTCTGTTCATTCAACACAAAAACACAAGCCAACACATTTGTCGTATTTGTTTAGTCCAAATAAAAAAAAAATTCAAGTAAATTTCAAGGTAAATTTGTTAAAATAGAATAATTTTTTAACGGTATCGATTTATAAGTCTTATTGAAAAATTACATAGATTCAACTAAAATAAAAATAATAATATTTAAATAATATTAGGTAGCATTATTTTATGTTTCCGGCTTTTGTAATAATGCTATCTAATACGTAAACTACTTTATGCATATATTTTCTATATGTTATGTTATAACGTTCTTATGGCTTTTCAAGTATTTTTTTACAACTAACCGGATATTAATTTTTTGATACAGGAAAAACTAAGAAAGGTGCGAAAGCAGTTAAAAATCACGATGAAATTATTGCGGAAAAAGTTATCAAGAAGGCGCCTCGCTCTCATAAAAAAGATCGCTTGGCAGTTATTGAACGACGCCAGTCATTGGAATACGATGCAGTTGAGCTGGATGAAAAAGTGGATAAGCTGCACGATCAAGTGGCATATTGGAGAAGTAAGGCTACTGGAGAAGATTTTGAGCAGTTGAGAGCTTTACACTTAAAATGTTCCTTTGTTTGTAAGTCAAACTTTTATATATATTTTTCATAGAGTTAACAAACTTTAAAGTTATACTAGTCTTTGTAAAGGAAAACGTTTTTGAGAGGGTGAGATAACGTTTAAGAAAAAAAACATTTTTTACGCCTCAAATTTGTTAAGACTTAATTTTGTATAAAGAATTTTATAACAGTAAACACGTAGTAAAATTTAGAGGCAAATGACAGGTTTTTACTGAAATTTCATTTCATTTCGCTTAAGAAAGTTGTAAAATTTTATACATTTCGATTTCGATTTTTATTTGCGTGAAAGTTATATTTATGTATTTTTTGTTTATAGCTGACCAAAATTTGGCTGTAGTGTTAGTACCCAAGAAACGGGAACAGGTCAAGGTCAAACTGAGTAAAGACGAAATTCACCAAAATAAAATCGAAAAGGACCGTCGTTACCGAAAATTTTTAAAAGAGCTTGTCATTTTTCTAAAAGAATATTTGGAGGAAGGACAATTCACAATCCAAAGCTTGACTTTAGAACGGGATTATTGGAAATGTAGAGCGGGAATTATTTCTGTTGTGAATGAAACGCAAAGTAAATTTTTTGGATGTAAGTAAAGTCATAGTAGCATTAATATTGCTAAATTTATAATTCTTTTTTAAAGAATATTAATCATTTTGTTTAATTTGTTTTTTAAGCTGTTGGTGCATTTAACTCAAAAGAACCTATATCGTATGCGGATAACAGTGTCATTGGCCAAGAAATAAATGGTAAGTGGTCATGGTCATAACTAGAAATGTTTCAAATGAATTTAAATATTTACGTTTTTTGTGTTTTTTTTGAATCCATTCTATTTATTTTTAACAGATGTTGAATCTATTTTATCATGCAAGTCAAACATCTTCTTACCTGCTTCAGATGCTATTCCAATCACAGAAGAAAATGGAGAGGGTAAGTTTTTAATATTTTTTTTTAAATTGTATAATTGCCCTACATTTATTTAAAATGTTTTCATGAATTGTGTTATCTATTTATTATTTAAAGAAGCTGTACACTCTGAGAATTTCGGTCAACCAGCTTTTGATACAGAAATCGTATACAATTTACTGGTTGGTGGAGCGGGTAAGGTGTCGTTTAATATATTTTAATCTAGCTTAAGTATTATTTTTTTATAATAACTTTTACACATGCATTATTTTCATGATTAACAGAAGCTGTTCCTCAATGGCAAGTAAATCGGTTTTTATCTTATGGAGATTTTATTGGCACTGGTGAACAACCAAAATGTAAGTCGCTGTTGTCGTTTTTTAAATTTTATCAAAGTATAAAATATTTGTAAAAAATGTTTCCTAAATATTATTCTAATTTTGAATCTTTTTTTTGTGAAGATGATGGAAAATGGAGCTTAATTCCACCCTTTTCTGGTGAAAACAATGTGGTCACTAGAGAGAAAAACGAGAGTAAGTTTTTTTCTTAAAAAATGAATTTATAAGCATATTTGTTTATCAAGTTTTGAGATAAATTTTACTTAAACCGTGTGTTATTTTTTGACCATTTTTTTTTAAAGCTGTGTACTATTGGAGTACAAATCAAGTCGTGTCTTATGCAATTAACACTGGGATTGTACAGAAAAGGGAGGGTAGGTCATTTATTTATGACGATAAGCTAGAATTTTGTAGAAAATTAATTTTTTGCCAAACTAAAATATTATTACTTTTATTTCGCAGAATCACTTGAACCCGGAAACGTTATTTCTGTTGTGGATGGTGAACCAATGTCTGTCGATGATGAACTTGCAAACTAAATGAAATTACGTTTTTAACGTTTTTTCACATTGTATAATGTATCGTTAATTTATCATGCAATATTTTAAACGTAACTTTTTATTTTTCTCAACTTTGTCTAAAATGACAAAATTTTCTCTTGTCGTTTTTAATTTACTTTTAATTTTTTCACTCGTTTTATTTCACTCACAATGTTTCTACTCAACTTATTTACAAGATATAAGGCTGAACTATGCAACCGGTGAAAAATTAAAAATTCTGACACTTTTTATGTAATAGTCGAATAAAATAATAGTCTGTTTTAAAAATCTCGAATTTTTTTATTTTAAAACGTAAATTTATCTCGGTTATTTTGTTAATTTTACCTTTATGATCTACCAAAAGTGTCTCTATAAAATACTAATTACTAAATACATACGATAATATATTTATTTAAACACTTTGTCTTCAAATTGTAAATTTTCGTTTGTAAAACGAGTTACAATAGTTATAAATAAAATGACAGGGAGTATTTTCTTCAGATTAAACACTTTGAACATGCAGTATTCACGTTTTTATCTGTCAAACTAACTTCGGTGCCTGACAAAAACTTAAAATACTTTTATAACAACTGTGTTTAAAACTTTAATCTTTGTATAAATTTTGTGTCGTCGTAAATTGTTAAAAATTATTTTTAACTTTCGGAATAAAAAAATCTATGTTAATATACGGACAAAAAACAAAAAAATTATTGACATTTGTAAAAATTCTTACTAAGGTTATTACTTTGCATACCCCTTTGCTTATTTGTTGTGAAATTAAATAACTTTTAAATTTATGAAATAAACTAAAGTATATGTTGCATCCAAATGCATATTTAAGTTTTCACAATAATGCATAATGGAACGAAAGCATTTTGGGTTGTTTTTGAAAAGAAAGAAAGACACAAAATTAGACGATATCTATCGAATTCTACTAATATATACATATTTGCTTAAATACCTTTTTTATGAAACGGGCTAACTAATTTTGCTCATTATAAATTGCTAAAATTCTAAAAAA
>JAQIWN010003806.1:0-12356 GCA_034699025.1 Entomobrya cf. arborea Gr-Col-00668
TATTTGTACAATGCAAAGACTTGTTTCTCGAATGTTGTTCCGGCCTGACTTCCGGCAGATATGACATATTAATTATCATTACAAATGATATGATATGATAAATTTAGTAGAGTCTATTTTATTTCCTCAAAACAAGTGATGATACTAACTTTCTTCACTAGTTTATTATTATTTATGAATTGTGACGTTTGTTGTATATTTTATGAACTTGTGTCGTGTGCATACTTGATTTTCTCGAAGATTTCCCCTTAGGCTAAATACACAAATCAGTGAAGCGATATAAGTTTATCTACTAACAAGACACGTTTTGATGAAACAAGTACGTAACTTTGATGCAACCAATAAATTGTTTAAAGGTCTCAATTTTTGTAACTTGTCGTAAATCACTGTGATATGTCCTAAACCATCGAGAAAATGTGAAAGAAAAATTGTACACCAACAACATGCCTCAGGGATACCAATCAAGAAAAAATACATAAAACAAGTCGTTAGTTTCTTCCAATGCATTGTCGGTTGAAACCTCTGTCATTTTTTGTAACTCATTGTTAATTTGATGAGCAAAACGAATAGTGATGTAAAATTGAAAGAGTTGCTTTGGTGAAAGTAAGATAAAGCTGGTGTATACTGTGTGTAGTTCATTGTGAAGCAGCAAACATTCTAGACAAAACGTAGAGCTAATACAAAAACAAGACAAAGATGTTTTTGTTGGGTTTTCAAAGTTTCTACTATTTGTTTCAGGAGTTTTTGGAGACGCTGCAAAACGTCTTACAAGTTGAACTGCATCTTTAGAAAGTAAAGCTTAAACAAACAAAACAACTGGCTTGAGGGTCATAACGAAAATAAAATTGTATGTTTTCTTCACAAACACAAATGGGAAAACGAGCTGTGCAACTGAAAAAAGAAATGGAATGTTTTGTTGCATTTTAGGCTCACTTAAATTCATATGTTCGATGCATTAAAAATTCACAACTGGAACGTTATGTCTAACAGGGTATATCTGTGTTGGGAAATCTGTTTACTATGCAGCAAAGCATAATCAGAATGCAATGTTGAAAGTAACAAGTTTCCCTTTTGACTTAATACATTCTCAAAAACTTGAAGCAAGGAAACCATGAAAATGCAAAGTAGAAAGAAACTTAGCCCCTTGCTACTCAAGTCGAAAGTGTCGTATACTCTGACACATTTCATTCTAAATGTCAAGTCAAAAGAAGAATGGTCTCTCAAACAAAACTTAGAAAAAACATCGAAATTAACGGTGTGCACTAAACACGCCTAAGCCCAAAAAATCTAACTGGAGGATACAAAAAATACAGAAAACTTTTTATTCGGCTTTTTATTCAATCAACATCTTAAATTTGATGAGACTACTAACCGTGCAAACAATTAATAAATATGATAATTGATCCCATTCGTTTGTTAGCATGTCTGTGTTTACTCACATTGACTTAACTCGCATAATCCGATGTTCCTATGAAGGAAAAGGCACTAGAACCGGACTAATTAAAACATATCAACTGAACTGTTTATGTTTTCTCCGTGTTTGGGTCATTGCACTATTAATTTGGTTGTAAGTAGGCTCATGCTATATACAGCTTTACACGCTTTCACCATACTCGCAAATAATAATTAATGAAGTATCTGCTTCTCATAGGTGTTAAAGTAGTTCAATTCTACATGTTTGCAGTTATCTATTACTCTACTCATCAAAATGGCTACGAGCATCAAAACGTACAAGTTTTTATTACCACGTTGTGATATTTTTCATCCTGGCATGCATTTAAAAAAGTTGTAGCTATTTTATTAAGCCGACAAACATGAAAATGGCACATCGTAGGCTTTGATTGGCTTAGCACATCGTTAAATTAACTACACCAGAGTTTGCTATTTAATGTATTCGTTTTAATTTGATAACATACCAGTTTTCTATAAAATATTATAACAGTCTCCTATGTTCTCATGAATGTGGTCACGTTCAAATACAATAGGGATTCTAAAAGTTTTTCACTAGCTTTATTCAACGACTCATTTCTCCTTTATAAAAAAATGAGTTGGTTTTTAATGCAAAATGTTTGAAAGCTCAAAATTGTTTACGATTTGCAGGAAATATCCAAGAATTTAGGTCTCTTTGTTTTTTTAGCTAAATTTCATGGTGATTTGGCTTTCACCCTTCATTTTTAATGATTCTGTTAAAATTAACATAATATAAGGAGCATACGGTCAATTTACTGTGCTTTCACTTAAGTACTAAATAGTTTTATGATACTTGAAGAGACAGTGCAAGATTTCTAGGATGACTCTACTTTTTGTGTTTTAGGAGGTAGTCCAAGATTACGAGTAAAGTTTAAAATAAAATATTTGGAATGCCGGTAACCTACCCAAAATGTATCTGGAACATGTTTGTTTTTAGTAGAATGATGTCGTCTCGTGGAAAGATGAAAATGAAGCGTCAATTCATTTAAAATGCAATTTGTCATTCAAAAACCTTTCCATTTACATTATAAAGTATGTATACATTATGTATCACTGGTACGTGCAAACGCCTTGACAGTTCATCCATCAAAACAAAAGTTGATTAAAATTATATTTTCCCCAGGTATCTTCCGATACAAACAGAAAAGTGCCGAGTCGACATTATCTATCTTTTAAATATTAAAATAAGGTTAAAATTTCAATACAATAAACTAAACACCTGTTTTGAGTTAACTCTAATTTTAAGGTTGTGAAATAGTTACTGACTACTTCAAATTTAGCTAAAGAAACATTTTCCTTAAAACGAAATAAAGTGGACTTGCTAATAAATCTGACAAAAACGGCAAGCTTATTTTGAACTCAAGATGACAACTTTTATATATACCTTTATCTACTCATTTCCATTCTAATGAATAGAGTGAGAAGTAAACAGAGAAAAGGAGGGCAAAATGGTACTTGAGTTTAATCCCTCCACATTCATTACGCTTTCTCCTTTCTATTCTCTTTCATTCGTATTTTCTCTGTCGTACCAAATTCACTGCAGTAGCGTTCAGTATGCAGCAGTTGCTCCTTGAAGACAGCGATTATGTAGATTAAGTAGGAACACATTCACGTTCATTCTCATTTTATATCCCTTTTTATCTCTAACTGCACTGCTCTTTTTGCTTCTAACCGTCTGTCTCCAGAAACGAATGCTATTTTCTCTAAAAAATAACAATGAAGAGTTTCGTACGAGTGAACTTACGAATCTTAGATATGGTTGACGAAAGTATACCTGCTTACTTCTCAGTAAGTTCAGACAGTTGTTTGTTTTAATCCTGAATGTTTTCACACGAACCTAGAGAGAGCTACAAAGCAATACTACTGGTTTCAACAATCATTAAAAATGTGGAAAAGGAAAAACGAATGGGTTAGCATCCAACTTAAATTGCACTTCAAGAAATGTTCTTGCTGTGTTAGTTGCTAATGCTTTGCTGCACGCATATTTATAAAAAAAAATTGTAAATATTGCATATATTCAACAGTTTAACATTCAACTTGACAACAAATAAACTAATGGAGTAATAATTCGTCTTCATCCACGAAAATATGTTTTTAGTATTTGTTCTCCCAGTGCCACGACATCAGTATTTTTCTCTAACAAACAGGGCTTTGAATAATATTTCATAGTTGTAAGTCAAGTTTGGAAGCAGCAAAAACTTGTTTATAGTTTACTACAGTACTCGATAATACAAATGAAATACAACAAAAATAGAATCGAATGACAGTCCTATTCCACCCCAGATATGATTGATTAATTTACTTCTCAAACTTTCCTTTTTCCCTTAGGCTACTCTCTTTTTAATGAATAGATGTTCTAGATAGTTGGTGTCGCTTTCACATGGTTGCTTTCATTTATCGTCAGTTCATTCTTCTATTCATTGCATTGACACTCGAAAACACTCTTTTGAAGATAATCAACTTTTCCATGCTTTCTGATGCACAGATAATCAGTTTCCTGTAAAAGTCGGAGGTCGGCTGGTAATATATGTATATTTGGTGAATACAGATATGAGCAGGAGAACAAAAATGCGCTTCTGTATTTTTTCGACACGCGCTTCTTTTCTGGTCCTCTGGAGATTTTCAAGATGGCAAATTGTGAAGAAATTAGTACACAGCAAAAAGCTCTTAGGTAATACAGTTGTCTGTTGAAAATATTACATAACTTCCAAAAGCGACAGAATGTTTCGTAATATTTTGTTGAGCTTTTTAGTCACATAATGTTATATACTATATCATACGACATTGAAAGCATATACTTACTTGAGTTTTCACTGCTTAGTTATCTCAAAGAGGATTTCAAGCACTTTGGACCTTTTAAAAAAGCCGATGTTACGCTACATAATTTTCTTTTGTTTTAGTCACGCTCTAATAAAAACCACAATAGCTTGGCCAGCACTGATTAAAACTGGGAGGACAGAAGGCCGTTTTCTAAAGCAAATATTGATGACTGAGTTAACATTACAAAAGCTCAAGGTTTCCTTTTAAGTCAGCAGGCTTTATTTTACGCGCATTAGAAGATACAGTGTAATTCAAGATTAGATATTTTTACTTGAAAATTAGGATTTTATATCATATGCCGGATTCGTTAAAATACATAGGTATACTTTCGTTTAACTTTAAGTAAGATTTGATTCTGTGTTTGGCTGAAATACAGACAATTCTAAAAAAACTATAAGATGCTTTCAGACAAGTAAATAATGTATACCAATACAAACTTATTTGTAAAGAACGTCAGAGGAAAACCATTCGTGTTTTTATGAGAAAACAAAAGTCTCCAATTTATTTGTAGTGATGTTTTGTTTCCCTGTATTTGTAGATGGTAAAAAGCAAGGAAGTGTTTCTGATATAACCTGGCCTAGCTTCCGGCAGACATGTCATATTAATTATCCCTACTAATTTAGTAGAGTCTAGTCTATTTTCTGAGAACAAGTGATGATACAAACTGTCTTCGCTATTTTATTAATACGAATGAATGCTGGCGTTTCCTGTATATTTTTCTGAGCTTGTGTTGTGTGCATACATGACTTTCTGGAAGATTTCCCGTCGGGCTGAGTACATGAATCAGTGAAGCCATGTAATTAGTCTATGAACATGAACTAGACTAGTTTTTTAGATAAAAAAGAAGTTTTATACAAGCAACAAATCGTGTAAAGGTCTCGATTTTAACTTGTCGTAAATGACAAATCAGCAAGTAGATATTAAAGAACAAAAATGTGTACAACAAAAAGCCTCAGGGATACTAATGAAGTAACAAAATAACGAAATCGTTATCTTTTTTTCCAATGCTACTATAGGTAAAAACAATAGGTAAAAGGAATCGCAAACCAAAAGAATTGCAAGTTTGTTTCTTTAATTTTTCCAACAGGGTATAAGGAGTTAATAATTTGCTCGAACCTACTTATATTAAGGCCATTCCTGAAGCATATTTTTTTTCATTTGTTCTGCTCTTTGTTTTACTATTTGCTTATAAATAATGCATAGAGCATAACCCTGCCTGAATTCAAGGTTTTTTGGAAACCTGTCGCCAATTTTTTCGTTGTTAACTTGATGGACAAAATGAATAGTAATGTAAAATTCTGGTGAAAGTAAGAGAAAAACTTTGCATGCTGCGTGTAATTCATTGTGATGCAGCTTAAAAACGTAAAGTTAATACAAAAGCAACAAAGATGTTTCATGTGTTTGTTCTTGAATTTTGTAGACGCTGCAAAACATGTTGCAGTTCTGCATCTGCATCTTTAGAGAAGGAAAAAAATTCCCCAAACAAAACGAATGGCTTGAGGGACACTAAAAAAATTAATTGTATGTTTTTCTGACAGGAATGGATATGAATTTAAGCTGTATAACTGAAAAGGAAAAGAGGGAGCTCAGAAGTACTTTTCAGAATGCTTACTTGAAATTTAAAATTGGATGCAGAAAAATATGTAGGTTGTCGTTCAGCCAAATCAAAGTTTAAAAACAAAATTCAGCTCATATAATATTGTACAATGTACCTTGGAAACATGAGAATTAACTACCGGCATATTTAGTTCAAGGTACATTACATACTAACTTGTTTATAAAAAATACCCTGCTTTACAGTTTCATTATCTTTTTATAAGGATTGACTAAAGAAAACCTCACAAAAAATTCTTCCATTTACCCTTTCTTCCAAAAAAAAAGTTTGCAACAAAAAACCATACATAGCAAGAAGTTATGCTTCACAGTATTTATAGAATCCGTTTATAATGCAATAAGCAAAATTATATTATAATTTAGAAAGCAACATGACTTTTTTATTTAATATTCTTAAACGTGTAGTAAGGAAATCTTGAATATGCAAAGTAGAAAGGATCTTTTCCCCTTGAAACTCAAATTCAAAGTTCTGACACATGTCATTTTCAATGTCAAGGTATAACAAGAACATGGTTTGTAAACAGTTCTGCTGTCAATACACCCAAAACTATGTAATACCTAGGTACTGCATAGGTAGGATCATGCATTTATCAAAGTAACTACAAAAGTGTTTGACAATTCAAAAAAAATTATAATTCGAATATGCATTTGCATTTGATGAAACCAACTGTAAAGAACTGTGGTAAACAATCATGTCAATTTAACTAGATAACGTTTTTCAATCATTCCATAACATTTTCCAGTATGCTTACTTATTAGAACACTAATTAAATGCTAATTACAACCTGACTTGTGAATGCTTTACTTGTGTTTAATAAAAAAGGCCAATCTTTGATAAAAAAAAATACTAGTTAGATACTGCATCAAGGTAAAAGAGCCATGTCAAAACATTATTTTGTGTGGTTTCCCTTGTTTCTAGGTGCGTAAAACCAATGTGTTTAGATATAAACTGGTTGCTATCATCACGTCAAAAGGGACACCATACAATATTTTTATTGAAAAAGACTGAGATGGATTTTTTTTATTTTCCCCTTTACGTTGCATGTTCCATTATAACCCTTTAAGCTTCCTTGAGGCCAATGCTCTTTTATTTGGATTGTATTCCCAACTATTCTGGAAACGGCATGGCACAATTCTACAATAATCGAAAAACTGTCTGATGAAGCACACGTAAAAAGGTGTTGAAGTAGTTTTGCACGTTAGAAATGTAGTTTACTGATCGCGATGGTCACGAACATCAAAACATGCTATCATGTATTTTCGTGTTATTATTACTGCCACCTAGGAAAATGCATAAAAAAGTTAAAGTTTATTACATCGAAAATCATGAAAATGGTATTTGTCGACTGGGTTAGCTGCTAGTTAAAAAGAGATATCCTTCGATTTGTTTCAGAAGAACAATATCAGACATTTAAATAAATTCACATGACAAAATTCTTTTCTACTTAAAATGAGTGCCTAAACACCTTATTCATCTTACTTACTCATTTCCTCTTATATTGAATATGGTAAGAAAAAAACATCAAAAGAGGGCAAAAAACGATGATTAAATTTATTCCCACCACATTTACTACACATTCTTTTAGACTCTCTTTGCCTTTCTATTCATTTTAAACTAGCTTTCATATCGTGTAGCTGTTTTCTAACTTCGTTGCTATAGCCACTCTTATTCATGATACATAGTCCTGCGTTTTTATCACTTAGTTTTATGATGATGTCGTTCATTAGCAAAAACATTTCAAGGTCATTCTTAAGATATTTGTGCAATTTACTAGCCTGAATACATTTTGATTTGATCCCTTTGATTTATTTATCTGGATTAAATAGTACAATTTCTATTGGACAACGCAAAGTGAAAGGGCATGCCGCTTTTTTAGTTTTATGCAATAGCAAGTCACTTTCACTCATGGCATCGACGTTTTCGTGGACATTTAAAACACTTTCTGTGAAATTTTGGGCTTTGCTTTTGAAATACATCTCTTCATATTAGTAAAATTGATTGATTTATAAAAGCTGATTTTATAGCCTAGCGACAAAGCTACTTTTACACTTTTTGGAATTGACTTTACATCACTGATATTATAAATGTTATTCAAGAAACAGGTTTTATACAATTTGTAGTTTTTTACCTTTTTTGAAAGTTTGGAATATAACTTAAATATTTTATTTAAATTGGTAAAATGACTTATTTTTGGCTTGTTATGAAGGTCATCACCAAGAGAGGATTTTGGATGTCATTGTAAAAAGTTTTTAGGAATTTCTGCCTGACTATGACTAACACCTGATTCAATGTCATTTATGTATTTTTCTCTGTTGGCATGAATTTGAGATTTCCCGTCTCGTTTTTTGTTGTTCTTCTTTCTCTGACCTTGAGTTTTTGGGCTGGACAGTGTTCAAAATCCTTGAGAACATTTACGCTGTCAAGTTTAGCCTTTCCTTTTAGTCTAGTTTAGTCAAGTTATAAACTTCACTAATTGACATGTTTAAATCGATTTTCACGGAATTTCGGTGGGGATCTGTCTGGCTTTCTTCGCCAAATGGGTAATAAAGGTTGGTTAATTGACTTCCGTGTCCAGTCGATAACCTTTATGGCGTAATTTTTTTATGAAGTTCGTTTTTGAGGAAACGTATTGCGTAAGGAAGAAGTACTCAGTGTTCGTTTCAACTTGCACGTCTGTGTTGACATGTAGCTTTAACTTCCGTCACAATAAAATCAAAAGTCCGCAGTAGGTTAAGCTCACACACAAACAGCTGACCCTCGCAATGGTTGGTTTGAATAGCTAGACAGATGACATCTTTGGGATGGAAACATGCTAAAATATAATTTGCTCAAGTTTTTTACTGAGTTTATTTTAGTTAAGACAACAAGTAAACTTTTTAGACATGACTATAATTCTGGAAAATGATAACAAAATCTCTACCACACTTTACCAAAAGCCTATGAATAAGCATGACTTTGAACATTTTCAGTCAAACCACCCAAGACATTTACTAAGGTCGCTACCATTTTGGTGTGAACTAAGAACTAAAAGAACGTGCTCTGACACACGGATACAGGACGCACAACTAAATAATTTAATGTTACAATTTAAAAACAGGGCTATACATAAACAGTTCTAGAACAAACTTTAAGTAAGTTACAAACAATCGATAGAAATAGCTTATTGGTCCCCAAGTCATATTCACTTATTCGTTTCCTTACTACACACAAGTCAAGTTTATTAAGTGAAGTTAGAGAAGTAGCACGAAAAAAGATAAAGAGTCCAAATAAAGTGTACAATACGATTCCTTACTCAAACAGGATACATAATTTAAGTAGACTTCTCGTTGATTATTTTTACAAGACTCAACAAATGTCCCAGTCGCACCCTTCGGAAATGCATTCGTGACGTCAATGTTAAGGTTGCATACTCTGTGCCAAATGCAATACGCAAGTGTATTGATAAAAAATAATATGCATCTTTCGTACACAAGGTAAACTTGAGATCCGCGAAGCAAATGGAATGCTAAGTCAACGACAAGAAAAACAGAACAGAGACAGCAACAGTGCAATATGCACCTTTAATTTTATTACTAACTTATTATTTTATTTCAAAATGTAAACAGTTAATATAAATACAATTAACTCACACTGAGAGAGGTAACATATATACACGCCAGCTATTTTCAGAAAACCTTCCTGCCCATGTTAAGTAAATGACGGGAAGGCTTTTTGTGAAAAGCTGGACTGTATGTAAAATGTTAAGTTTTAATCAATTATTACTTTAAATTAAATTTTCTGTTATCTAAATTTTTGTAAAATTATTTTTTATTTTAATTTGCAGCCTGATGATGCTTAAATAAAGCGAAACCAGTTGCCCTACAGTTATATTTGGATTAAGTTTGTGGTGTTCTCATTTTATTTAAAATACTCACCTTCCATGTTTTAAGGATTGCAATTTGTATTCGTTCGCCAATCATCCCTAAATTATTTTTTTCTGTAAGCAGAAAGCATTGATCGAAATTTCCAATTTTAGAAGTTTTTTTTCGGAGCGGCAAAAAAAATTGTGCATACTTTTCTGCCCTACTCGGCACCAACAAATATAAACACAAAAATGTCAATCGGATGGGAGGTCTTTTATTTTTCCTCAGATATGATTTATTAATTTTCTACTCAAACTTAATAAATGAAGTCACTCCTAGCCTCAACCATGTAACAATATCAACCATCTACAAAACTTAATTATGTTTTGCCTTTAGGCTACTCTCTTTCTAATGAATGGGCATTATGTTGGTGTTGCGTTCACATGGTCGCTTTTACTTATCGTTGGTTTGTTTTTCTCTTCACTGAAAGACTCTCTGGAAGATAATCAACTTTTCCAAGGTTTCTGATGCACCGATAATCAGTATCTTGTAAAAGTCGGAGGTCGGCTTGTAATATACTTGGTAAGTAATGATCTGAGAAAGAAAAAAATGCATTTTTTTGAGGAGACAAAAGCGCTTCTTTCTTTTGCCCTCCAGAGTATACCGAAATAACATTGTGAAGAAATGAGTAGATGAATTTTTGTACGAAAAAAGCTCTTACATAATACAAAACACTTGTCTGCTCCTAAAGTTACGTAATTTTTGAACCTGGGAAAAAGGTTGTTTCGTAATATTTTTTGACCTTTTTAGTCGTAGTGTTATGACTAATACCATTTGATAATGTAGGAATGTACTAATTTCAGTTTTCAATACTAAGCTTTCTTAAGGAGCATTTTTTTATTTTCGTTTTTTTGAAAAAAGCCAAGGTTAGCTGCATAATGTCCTTTATTTTAGTCACGCTCAAATAAAAAAAAACTCACAAGCTTGGTCTACAGTCTACGCGCTATAAAATTGGCAGGACAAATGTTCATTTTTTTCAAAAAATTTGACGGTAATACATGCAATAAGTTTCACGAAAATAAATAATAAAAAATAATAATTTAACAAAAAAACAGCTACCACGAATATGTTGTGTCTCTTGTCCTATACCCGAAATGAACCATTTTAAAAACTACTTTTATTTAAATTTGTTTACGAGCACGTAAACTTACTCCATTTGCATAGCATAACATTTTTACTAGAGTGGTGATGATTCCATGTGTCAGCTCGTTGACATTCCATCCATCAAAAATGTTTTGTTCATTTATCTTCATCTTCATCAGATTACCTCTTGTCATTCAGTGGTTCAACCTTCATTTGCATTTTATACATAACCCTAAATATTTAAAGCTCATTCATCTTTATTAATGTCTATTAAGATACGACTGAGAATGTAATGAAATTCAAGCATCGTCGTCAAAACACTAACAAAACTAAAACAACTTTCAAGTATTTTATACCTTAGAGGATAAAAATTACGTTACCAGCGATTCGCTAACATACCACTTTGCTAACAATGACATTTTGCCAATATACAACTTGCGAACATACATGCCAGTTTGCTTACAAGCCAAATTGCTAACATTATTTTTGCTAACATTTTAAATCGCCAACAATGCAAGTATGAAGTAAATACAGAACCACCCTTTCATGCAAAAAATAATACACAAGTTATACTACTACAACGTAAAAGTAGCACTGGAGTTCTTTCACTGATATTTAATAATGACAAGTTATATCATTATGATTGTTAGTATCTTGCATTGTTGGCGATTTAAAATGTTAGCAAAAATAATGTTAGCAATTTGGCTTGTTAACAAACTGGCATGTTGTATGTTAGCAAAGTGGTATGTTGGCAAAATGTCATTGTTAACAAAGTGGTATGTTAGCGAATCGCCGGGACCCCAATTTTTCTACATCGAAAATTGTCAGCTAATTAAAAGATTTGAAACGATTTATTGAAATGAAAGGGGTCGCGGAGATTCGCTAACATACCACTTTGCTAACAATGACATTTTGCCAACATTCCAACTTGTAAACATACCACTTTGCTAACATGCCAGATTGCCAACACACCATTTTGCTAACATGATACTTTACTAACAATACATTTGCTAACAGAATCAAATGCCAACAATACAAAATGCTAACAATGCAGGGTTGGAGTAAACAAGTACCAGTAAAAAATTTTTTTGGAGCATAATCGATAAAGCATTTTCTGAAACGTCCACAGCCCAAATTTTAGGCTTCAAGGTGCCACAAAAAAAGTTAAGTCAGATTTTTTTGTTTTGTTTGTTATGATCCACCGATCAACCGACATACCAGTCGACTCAGAATTGAAATCTAAATAACTTATGCTCTGTAAATGTTTTTTCTTTGACTCGTAGTTTTGAAGTTTGGCTTCGCAAAGTTTTAAACTGAAGTACGCTTTGTGCAGTTGGGTTACATTTACATTTTAACCTCCCCGAACCTAACCTAAACTAAATGAAACTATAGTAAGGTGTGTCTAAATATTATAGAATCACAACAATTTTTCCAAACATTTTGTAATATCTGCCATGAAGCAAGAG
>JAQIWN010003807.1:0-12355 GCA_034699025.1 Entomobrya cf. arborea Gr-Col-00668
TTGGTGTTGATAGCAAGTGCATTATTGTAGCACCTGAATCTGATAACAAGTTAAATAAAACCACTCAATCAATCAATCAATCAATCAAGCATGCTAGGCATTAACCTACTTTTCACGATCAAACAAATCAGATTACTACGGAGGGAAAAAATCTTAGGCAATATCCACAAAAAAATGCATCAATGCCTTAACCTTGCCTTGCTCAAATGTGCGTTCATATTTTTTGGGGAAAGTTCCTGAAGCTGACCAGCAGCTTATTATTATTTTTCTGTATGATATTTTTTTCCTCTTCATTCTGTTTGATGGTCACAACACAAACGGACATTCGACACTAGTGGACAGAGTGGTTTTTTGGTTTATAGCTGCTGCTGCTAAGGACACAGGTAATTGGTTTTAGATAGAAATCTCTCGCAATAAAAATAGCAGTACAATCATAACGACTACTACTAATAAACTGCTCTCTATGCTACCATTTTGATTACCCTAAAAATCTGGAAGAAAATTGGATAAAAAATATAGACGGTAGCACAAAAATAAATAAAATTCTGAAAAATAATAAAATGCAGACAATTAAGCATAACTAAAATAAGTTCTGAGACTACTCCCAAAAAAACCACCCGTCAAACAAATGTCAAAGTAGCAAAAAAAAAATGTTTGACTGCTGCTCTAACGATGTAGCGAGTATGGTGAAGGAAGAAGAAAGGTGGTTGTGTGATGTGTGTGGAGGTAGTGATGATGAGTGACCACTAATTACAATTTAACGAATAAGTGCTCTGCGGTTACCTTCCACCTCATTCATAACTAATAACTATTCTCTCTTGTGTATTTTATTCGATGAAAATGCGATGGAAAATGGGGGAATGATTGACTGGTGGGCTCTGTAGTGGTGGTGCCATACAAAACAAAACAGTGGCACATGCACGCATTCAAGCACAAAGGGGAAAATAGGAAGCGTAGGTATTTTAGTGGCTTTGTTTATTTTTTTCCTGTTGTTGTTGCCTTGTGAGTTGGTAGTGTGCCACCTTTTTATGTGGCAGGAAGTTGGTCTATTCATTCTGCAATTTATTATGATTATTATTGTTCTCCTGTGTAAGCTTGAGAAGGTAGCTAGCAAGTGTAATAAATAGTAGTAGCAGCGGGTAGCCAAATCCAATAATCAATGCACTCACCTGAAAAAGAAATTGCCATTTATTGGTGGCTCAAAGAAGGTGCATAAAAATTACCCAACTTTTAACTAATCATTTGACCAAGACACAAAAATCATTCTACTGCGCAGAAAAAATATTAAAGACGTGAGAGGTCGTGCTCATTCTTCTGGCTGGATAAACAGGGATAAAAAATATATACATGTACCTTTTCATAAATATGTAGACATGCATGCATATTTGTATGCATCTACACTTAATTTTCAAGACTAGGCACAAATTTCTTTTGAAAATTTAGAAGAAACCAGTGAGAAGTGAAAGGGAAGTAACTGTGCAGTATTTTTTTAAAGAGAAAAATAAAATGCCATAAACTTTTACAGCCAGCTAGCCAAAAAACAACTGCCGTAAAATCATTGCTGTTTTTAAGGCACATTTCTTTAAAGCTTTTAACTAGCACACACAAATCCAAGTAAAGTAGAAATACTCACTAAACACTAGACTGAAATATAATATATATGGTTGTATTGAGCATTGAACAAGCTTGTCTATTTTCTTTTCTTTTTAAAATGTGCATGTCCGTCGACGTTCACTAGCTCTCACACTCCCTCCTCCCATGTCGCTACTCATGTCATCACATTCACTACTGTCGTTAAAAACCCTTGCATTTTACCTTGCTATACCTCTAAAAAATATATATCGTTCTGTCACCATAATTTTTATTTTGCCAGTTTTCCCCCGGACATTAGCTACATAATAGGTTCTATTGGTTCTTTCTGTTGGTTTCCTTTTATTTTCAGCTCGTGGTTTGGTTTGGTTTTTGGTTGTCTCTTCTTTTGTGTGGTATCTATACTTTCAGGTCAGTTGCAGTCACCACAGCAGTCAAGCCAGACACCACGCATATAGAGCCATGCCTCTTATATTCTAAAATGCACGCACACGATTTCCAATTCTCACGAGAACATGATATCAGTCGTACGTCGTATCCTCGTCACTTTGCATGTTTCTGGTGATGTGACGGGAAACAAGCATGACATTATACTATTTGCATGATAATAATAATGACTACAATAAAAATGGCCTTCTTCCCATTCCATGCACTCCGACTCCCCAAAAAAATTATAATTATAATCAGTTAAAGAGAGAGAGAAATTGGGCTATTTTGAACGAAAGTATGCTGATGAGTCGATGAGTGCAGCATAGCAGCTAAATCTTGAATGTTCTTCTTCTGGTGGTGGTGGCGGTGTTCATTAGTGCAAAAATGTAAGAAGAATTTTTTAGTCAGAATGAAACGAGAGCCGAGCCGACTAAACGACCAACCGGTTCTGTAAGCTGAGCTACTAATAAAAAAGTGGCAATTGTACACATGCACATTATTCATTCGTCGGCAGGACGGCACTGCTGCACTACAACTTGGTTTTTTTGCGTTATGTACTTTGAAAGGAAAGACAGTATGTACGCACATTAGACAAGGCATTAAAACTGGGTAACAATTTCATCATTTCCATCTCTTTGATAAGCTAGACTTCTCCAACCCAATTTTTCAACTTAAATTATTTACCAATAAAATTAAAATTACATACGTAATTGTTGAACAGCCCCTTATTACATTATGTGTGTGTGCTTGTGTTAAAAATATACTTTCGAGACTCTGACAATTATTATTATTAGTTATGTTCACTTGAATTGTGTAGAGGATCTCATGATATCATGACTATGACGATACTTGATGATGATCATAATGATGACTTTATAGGATGATAGAAGAAAAAAATGTGCAACCAGATTATGTAGATACGTGTTAATTCGGAATGTTTTATCGTGGAGCTAAAACACATTTTTAGATTTTACAGATAAACAAGTTGGATGTCTGCGTGTGTTAAAAAAAAAGATAGATAAAAAATTTTGCACACAGACAACGAGCGAGCTTGAAACATATGACTTGAATTGAATTGACTCTCACTCGGCGTGTGAGAAGCTTTTTGTTCATTCTATTTTGCAAAGCCACTTAACATTTTCCTTGATCTCGATCTCTTTGCGTTGCGGCTCGGTTGTAGCTTCCTCCAAGAAAAGCCATATGCACATAACACCACAGCCGTCGTCATCATCATCGTCACCCTCATCAGATTTGCAATCTTGTTCTCAAGCAAACGAAGGAAACGAAGAAGAAACCAATTTTCCGTCTACTCAACCAGCATGCTACTGTGCATCATGAAACTTTGCTCATCTCATCCCATCTCCCAACTTTCAAACTCTACTTGTTCTACACATCTTTTATAGACATGATCACGGGTTTTAGGTTCAACTATTCTTTCACTTCTCGGTTCAATTTCAAATTTGCTCTGGTTTCTTATTTTTGCTTTTTGGGAAGGAAGGAAAGAAAGAAAGAAGTAAAAATATATTGAAAGGTTTTGACTTTTGACTTGATTGAGATTGGAAGAGGAGAGAAAAATATCCAGTAAATTTGCTCCTCCAACGCAAAGTCTTTCTATTCGCCTTACATTCCATTTTCCACGTTTTGTTGCTAAACTAAAGTAAAAGGTGGTTATTATTATTCGCTCAATAATTTGGCCCAGCAGTGCATATGGTGGTGCTGATGGTGCTGTTGTTGAGCAAACACCACGTTTTGTCGTCTGCTCTGATTCTCTGCGGAAGAGAAGGAGTTGATTTCCATACCACATTCCTCCATGCCATCAGTGTATCCATGTTCATTGAATGTATTAGCAAATCATATTATGTTTGTAACGCGAGCAGTGAGTAGAGCAGAATGCTGTCGCCGCCGTCACTGTGCCATATAAGAAAATCCATTTTGTCGCCTCCTACCAAATATTCATGATCGCCTTTGGATGGATACATATTGAGTGAGTGACTAAGCAAAAGCCATGAATTAACTGAGCCTCAGAGTGAATCGAATGGAAGGAATGAATAGCTCACTGTTCTTTTCATCAAGTTGCTCACTTTTTACTTCGTCTCACGCTCACTGAACGCAAAAACCAAGCCAAGGAACACACACACTAGTCAACTTTTAAGATTACTTACATTTCAACCAAAATTTCAATATAAAATCCATACTAAATCTTTCTCATGTACTAAAAACACTAAAAAGTCAATTTCTTTTCATAAGCTAGAAAAGCACAGAGAGACGTATGCGTACAAGCTAATCAGTACATACGCACCATGTGTAAAAAGAGAGGTTCACTATCAACCAACCACCTCGCTGGGTAATTAAACAAAATTTATGCTCCCTGAAACTCCAAAGAAAACATTTCATTTATTTATGTATCCAAAATAAACAGTTTTTGAACTGCGTCTAATTTTTGGTTTTATCTTTATTTTGCTTCCAAATCATGCAAATAAACAAGATTAGGACGTTCGGGGGAATTTTAATGCTTTCAGCTAATTAATAAGGTAATTTCATCTCTCATTTTTGTCTTTTCTCCTTGCATGCCTGCATTGCTATTTTAATGTGCATACATTTTCCTTTGAGGTAATATTAAAGGGTTTTTCATGTTTCACTTGCCAGAAGACACAAAAAAAACCGAAAATCGGGGGGAAAGGTGAAGACACTTAATTTTATAGTTTGTTGTATTTCTCCTCTACCTTTTCCCTGGTTTGCTTCTATAGACTCACCCACACACGCACACATACATACCCGTGCCGTACTCCGTAGACTCCCAAGGAATTAATTAATCATTGACAGAAATCATGCAGCCAATACATTCATACTTAAAGTGCAAAGTTTGGTAGTGCTTTGTCTTTCATCCTTGCTCACTTTCTCCTTCTCCTCTATCTCAACTATTTTATTTACTACACTTACATCCCAATCACAAAAGTCCCTACAACACACACTATTTCTCTGTCTCCCTTTTGCTTGTCCAACGAGAAAAGGAATAAATGGCAAAATATTGCTTGTGTGTTTGTTTGGCTTATTTGTGTCCATGTATTTCCCTTTCCCTCATTTCACTGAATTGACTAAATGAATGATACGACAGATGAACATTCCATTTTTTCTCTCCGAACACCATCACCACCTTTTCCCAATGGCCTTCCACACTATTTTCTTTTCGCAAGAAAACTGCTATAGTAATCAGAAAGGTGCACACATGCATTCATGCGAGTATTTATGTCATGTCATGTGGGCGAGTGTGTGCGTCTGTTCTGTGTTATAAGCCAAAACTAAAGCTACTCTCTATTTTATGCGCATTGTTTCAAGTCCAGTCCCGTCAAACCAATTTATTTATCGTTTCCTCGCTCTGCTGCTGCGGCGTGTGCTCCTGCTCCTCCGTCTACCATAAATATTTGCATATTATACATCTCCCAAATAACATAGACAGCTAAACATTGTACTTTTTTCTGCTACATGGCAGCCAACCCATAATGCATAAGTCACTCTAATACATGAGCAATAAACCTGCTGTAAGAGCGATCATAAGGACGGAGCTGAAAGAATATGACTTTACTAAACGGTCATGATCGTCATTGTTGTTGACGATGAAAAACGCTTTCGAATATGTCACATGTCATGCGTTTGGTTGAAACCTTTGACCCCTATTTTTGACCCAACATGGTCAACATGACCTAATAAGAAACATGGTTTCGTGAGCTAGCTTTTGATTGCGCTATTCAAATGAGCACTATGAAAGCTTTCAACTTTGACCTCTGACCTTGGGGCTAAAAATCAATAAGGTTCCCGTGAACCGGTTGTAAGGTTGTGACCCGCATGCCAAATATTAACGAATTCAGTCAACGCGTTCTTGAGTTATCCAGCTTACAGACGGACAGACAGACAGACAAACACGCTAAAAGCAATACTGCGCTTTGAGCTCTGTAATAAATATCTAACTAGGTATGTAGGTAAACAGCTAGACCAACTATTCCTATTATTCCATCACCGTTCACTATTTCTCTTCTTCTCTGTCTATTTTTTCAGCCAACAAGGCAAGATGATGACGATGATGATGAATCAATAAGGAAAAATTACATATATATATCAACATAACAAGGCAAGGTTTAATGCGAAAGAAGCACGCAATCCTTTTTTTGCTATTGACGCTTTTTTTGGTGGGCTTCTTTACTGTGTCGTGTCACTTTTACTAACACTGCATTTTTTCTCTTCATCTCCCTTAGCAAAAAATACGATATGGAATAATAATAGAATGCGCAAAGCATCACCACAAATATTATTATCAAAATACAATTATTATGGTAATAACGCTGATGCTACTAATATGACAATATTTTGATGACAAATGATGGTGGTCGTGTTGAATGTTGAATACGCATTCATTTTATTATGACACAGTTAATAAGACACATGTTGTACCTTATTCACATTTCACACAAACAGATATTCATACATATTTAGGTCATCTGAGTAATAATATTCGTAGTTTATACCTAAAAATTTGTGATTGTGGTGCACACACAACTCGTAATAAATTTATACGGCATCACATCGTCATCATGATCATCATGATCATCATGATCAACGTCAATTCTGTCAAGGGTGAAGATAAAGCCAGTCAAGGTTTTACTCTATCAACTTGAACAAAGCATATGGCATCATGCCTATAAAAATATATCAGATCATATCATATCCCCATCATTATGTCCATTCAAGTATCAATACACCACAAGAGAATCTATGCCGTTTTTCTAGTTTTCTAAATTAAATAACATCTTATCATCCATCCTCACGAGATAAGAACTTGACCAATACATAAATAGTATAGTAAGAGAAAGTATAGAGCAGACCATGAAGCTTGAAAATAAATGTAGTAATGGTGGTGGTGGACTAGACAAGTTAGGGGGGAAAAGAAAGAAAAAATCTTTTTTGTGGAGAATGAATGGCTAACTCTTAGTGCAAGTCCACCAGCTATAAATGTTTTCAATGATGAGGATGGATGGCAGTTGGATAGATGGATGGATGGATGGACATGACGAAAAAAATAAAGACTTGGACTGGACTTGCTCTTGGATTAGTCTTTTGGCTCCGTGTTTCTATTGCAAGCTTGTTTTTTACTCTCTGCCTTCCATTCAATTTTATTTTTCTTACTAAAGCCAACACTCCATTCCATATCCACATTCCCCTTTTCCATGTGTTTGTGTGGTGGATGGTGGGGGAATGACTGGACCATGCGAAACTTTTCTCTTTTTTTCATCTTTCCACTAAAACATCTGCTGGTTGTCTTGTCTTACTTTTTCTACTACATTATGCTCTAACGATCTAACAAATGCACAAAACCAACTAATAACAACCTCTCTGCATTTTTTTAAGAAATAAAAAACAAGAGCAGAGGCAGAAAATATAAAAAAGAGAGTCCATTTCCATGTCTTCCAGTTTTTCTCGACTTGTTCCAACAAAATGCACACACATATCATAATACCCATAATGATAACACAAGTAATAGATGAAGATAAGTAATATGTGTGTTTGTGAACATGTATAATTTTTTTTCTACTTTGATCACACAAGTTGAAGATGGAGAGAAAAGAGATATAAATGTGTATGTATCCGAGCGAGAGAGCCGAGGAATGAGAAATTGATGGTGGTCACGCGTGTAACAATCCAGCTTGAAGAAGAATAAGAAGAAAAAAAGAAGAAAAATACCAATAATCTCTCTCTCTCTCTTTCATGAGCTTCAATACTGGTCTGGTCTTCTTGGTCTGCTGTTCTCTGTCCATGTCCTTATTCCTCTCTTCTCTTTGCTGCTTCCTCCCCTTTTCTTTTATTTCTCTCATTTTCCCTCTCTCTCTCAAGATAAGCAGCATGCCATGCCATCACTAGTTTCTTCGTCTTCGCTCTCATCTCATTTTCAAAAGTAGCACTAAACCAACCAAATTTTTCTGTAGCAGCAGCACAAGTACAGCGAGTAGAGTGGAAGAAGCAGCAGTGCTCATTGGAATCGAAATGTTGTGTAGTTTTTTTTCTGTAGTGAAAGCTTAAAAGATGGATGAAGAGAAAGAAAGAGAGAAAATGAAAGTTTTTTCTTTTTTTGTAACGCAATACAGTAACAAGCATGTAGAGAGCGACAAAAACCAGAGAATGAAAGAAGCTGAATAAAAGAAACAGATGATGCGGTTGTTTGGGTGGTGGTGTATATGTACTTATGTCCAAAGCGGAACACATCTCTTCACATCCCAGAAGTATACATTTTTTCCCTTTTTTACTTCCAAATAAAGTTTTTTTATTATTTATTTATTTATATGTGGAAAAAGAAAAAAAATACATAAATAGGGAAAGAAACGAGATTTTTTGTTGTTTTTATGCGTCATGATGACTTGATTTACAGAAAGAGAGAGAGAGAGAGCAAGAGTTTTTTTTCTTGGCAAAGGCATTTGGGAACGAAATACTTAATAATCATTTGGTATTGTATAAACAGCCAATATTTTGTGTGTATTCGAAACAATAGTTAACATATTGGATAGCATATAAACGTCATTGTGAGAAATAAAAAAAGGTTTTCATTTCTTTTCCTAATTTTTTCCTATTCTTTTTTATGAATTGCTATCAATTTTGAATAAATTACATTCGAATTGCGTTCTCTAAGGCTATTACTTTCTCTACTGAAATCGCCTACATATTTTATTTAAACAGACGTGTAGTGTACCAAAAAAAGAAACAAAGTGCACAACCTGTACACTTTTTCCATGAGTTAAAATCTCTAGCTATTCTCAAGAATACAGATGTGCTTTCTCAAGGATATTTCCCAGACTGTATTATTTTTTTTACGTAAAGAAGAAGACGAAGAAAAACGTGATCAAAGGTAAGAAAATGGGGAAACAAAATGTTTTTGTATGAGTGGTGGTGGTGGTGTTTTTTTGGGTTGTGTATTTTGAAAAGAAGAGGAAAATAAAAGGTTATGAAAAGGAAACCTCATAAATGGCAAATCCCTTTGGAATTCCTTGAGTCTCATTAATAATTTAATGGGTTGTGAGTGTGTGTTGGATGGACGGATAGATGAAGAACACGGGGAGCTTTTCTGATCCTTAAGAGAGGTGAGTTGAGAAAGAGGCTGCGAGGGTGTCCGTTTTCTCTTCTTCTTTGCTCAATGCCATGTTTTGCCATCATCATTATTATTGTTTCTTTTCTCTTTGTATGAAATGGTGAAGGAGTGCAAGAAATGTGAATCATTATTGCAAAAAGAAATTCTCTGACTGTCCATCCGGACACTGGTTACTAATCAAAAACATATGTATTCACTCAAAATTTCTATACTGAATGATATTAGTGGAGCAGTGGTCGAGTTATTTTTTGCAAGATGTTTTCAAACAAATAATTTGGATCATAAAATTGCGTTAAACCGTAAATATTGTCCTTGATAAGTGGCACGTAAGCCTTGGACCAAGCGTTACAGTGGTCAGTTGGTGTATTTCATGAGATCTTTCTTTTTTCTTTGCCAGTTGGAGATTCTGGATAGAACGCTGCTCTGCAGCAAGGATGGAGAATAAAAGAATGGAGGTTACATCGTCAAGTCACGCCATGCCACAAACAGCAACAATTTATGTTTATAGTGCAGTGGGTCGTACATACGTGTACAATTCAATTGAAAAGAAATACTGAAATCCATTGAAATGTTATACTTTTTTGTATCCAATTTCTTCCATTTCTGTCATCATTTCATTACTAAAGAAAATTTCACCCAGAAAATTCTAAAGGTTTAAGCTTTCCAAAAACTAAAATAAATAAATTGTACGATGCACATTTTTTAGTAATTCAATATTTCAACTGCTTAATTCCTTTCTAGTAACCGTGTACACATACATATTGTAAAGAAATGAATAAAAAAAATAAATGGGTAAACCGGAAGTGAACAAACTTCAGTTCACACATATGATGTTCTCCTTTATCGTTTTGGATTAAAAGACAGACGTATTTTTTAAGAGTTACATGGGTCTCCACTTATTCATTGGAACCCTGGAGAGATGTGATATTGATGATGATTGTGATGTGATGAAAGTTGCTGTCCCTTAAGAAAATAGTGAGCAAGCGCACACACTATACTCTTTCTCTCCACATGCTTTGTTTGCTTTTATATATTTTTATTTATTGATTGCTCTCTAGTTCTATTTGTTTCTTACTTGTCAACTAAACCCGTGTTCTGGGTGGGTTGAATGGAAGGAAAGAGGCATAAAAATGAAATGCCCATCCAAAAAACGCAAGCTAGCTTTTATTTATTTTATTACATCCGTCAGCAACCTCTTAAACTTGTCATTTTTACTGGGGAAAACGAAAATAAATAAAACTTTTCTAAGTTATAGAAGTACGCGTAGGGAGGAAATATACAATAAAATTTAAAGTTTATATATGATAAGATGAAATCGCGTAATGTATGGGGTCGATTACGTAATGTTTGGGGTCAATGGGGCACGTTGGGACAACTTGGGAGCAAGTTAGGATATGTTAATAGCAAGCACGAAGGCTTTGCGGACGGGCGGACGACTTCGAAATCTGTAGGATATTACGTGCATACGCCCTACGCGTAAATAATTATAATTTCAGAGTTACGTCTTTCCAAACGCAGTTTCAGGTGCATGCAGGTGTGTGTATACAAAGCCACAATAGATTAACAAATTGAATAAACTTTCTCAGAATCTGCAAACGTGCTTACATCACATCTTTTTTAAACTTGATCATAAAATATTGGTTGGCGTATGTGTAAATGTGTATTAAGCAGGCACGTTTTTCCAATGGATTTTTTTACTGGCGTCATCCCGACTATTTTTTTACTCCATAGGAAATTTAAGAACAAGGTTTCATTCACATTTTTTTCCTTTTGTAAAATGAATTTTTTATAGACAAAAAGTATACTGGTTCGTATTCTTCGCTATAAATGCAGACATTCGAGTCTAGTCAAACCCGACTCGTTGGTGGATGGATCCATATCCTCCACAATTCTTTTAACAAGTCTTCAAGTAAAACAAGTAGAAAAAGATTGAAGCCATGATCACTAAACGCACAAAAAGTACGTACACGTGTGCAAGACGACGGCTGTTGTAGTTTTGTAGCAAAAAAAGTCTTCTTTGTTTGCTTACCAATTCCAGTTGGTATAGAGTAGCAAAGTGAAACGCTAAATTTTTGAAGAGATGAGAAGGAAAAAAGAGTTTAGTTCAGTTTACATTCGACTTGTAAAGCTCCTCTTTTTCTTGTCGTCGTCATCGCATAGTTCTTGCCCTTTTACGTATTCCGGTAAAAAAGCAAAGAAAGGAGGACGAAGGAACAGTAGAGCGGTGGTGGAGGTGGTAGCGCAATAAAATTGTAAAACACTTTTATTATTCTATTGATAATATAAATTCATTTATACATTATGCACAACCTTACATAGAGTTCAGGTAGACAAACATGTGCATTATACACCAACCGAACTATTGTTTTATACTAAATATGGATATATTTGTATAAAAGTTGATATCAAGTCCATCAGAAAAGAATTTACTTATTTTCCGATAACCACACAATCATACAGCTTACGTACCAACTAAGGCCTTTCAATAAACAGTATAATAAGCATGTATACAAGTAGTATTGAAAAAAATATTTTTGTTTAGAAAACTAAATGAAGGAGAGGACAGACAGACTCACAACATGTATATATGAAGTGCGTGTGTACCAGTTTAGAGATTCTTTTTCAACGTAAAAACTTTTGGACAGGAAAATGTGTTGTAAATATTTCTAAACAGTTGCGATGGAGCTTTGACATAAATAGAAGAAGCTTTGATAGCATAAAGCAATGCACTAGCTCAATCAGCTTTCCATCTGGGATCAATGCAAAAATAAAAAAATCCAGAGGAAAATAGTAAAATAGCGCAGTGACATCAGTATAGGCTTAAGACGAACGTGAGGAGTGTGTGTGCACTGTTTGCACTCTTTTTCATTCCACGCGATGCGACAGATTGACAATGGCAGGCAGGCAAGGGTGGTATAAGTATAAGGAATAGCCATCTAACCAGCCAACCGCCACCCATAATTCCATTTACACATGGAAAAAAGTAAGTAAACATGAATGACTAAGGCGATGATTGTGTGATTGTGTATATGCGAGTCAACATGACAGAGTGAGTATTATGATAATATTATGTAGATACATAGTTGTTGGTATGCACATTAGTTTATACCTTTTGTGATATATTTAGAACCATTTTTTACACTTGTCCAGTGCCTATAAACATGTAAATATATGCCCTACTTAAGTTACTACCATTTTGTAAGTGTG
>JAQIWN010003808.1:0-12354 GCA_034699025.1 Entomobrya cf. arborea Gr-Col-00668
TATTTGTGAATAGTATAAAAATTGTCAAATCGTGCGAATACTCTATGGAATATGGATTTTTTTACGAATGTTCAGTTTACCTAGTCATTTATCAACTGACATGACTAAAAAACGGAATCCAAAAAGTATTTAAAATTCCGTTCTATCATTTCTTACTCCTTTTGTAAATTTTAGATAATTGTGATTATAACAAGAACATCGGCTTTATAATATTTGTCCCTGTTGCAGACGAAGCATGAATGAATGCACGGGCTCTTAGTAGGCTGTCCGTATTTTTCATCAATTACATACAAGTCAGGCCTTTCTGTTCGTCAAAATTCATTTTTCATTGGGAGTTTTCAATGGAAATGCTGGACTTGCCGGTATCACATACTTCCTTGTTCACAATGGAAGTCTAAAAAGCGTTTTAATCTTTGAGCTCGCAATTCAATTCATCTGTCTTTGAAAAATAAAAAGTTCTACGCTTATACACATGTCACATTAAAGAACATCAAGAAACCCCTTCTTTGTATATGAAAAGAGACACATTTATTTCCCTCTCTGCTTTTATGATAAAGAATGAAATGTACATATATTGGCTGGTATCTTTTTGATGCGTGCTGATGGGCATGTCTTATAATATCTAGAGTTTAGAATAGAAAAGGGACCCAAGTATATAGGAAAATGGGAAATGAAAAGAATAAGAAGACAAAATTTAGAATGTCAAATCGCTGTCTTCCCTCATCTCTCTGCTGGTTTGCTTGCTCCTCTCTTTTCTATTGTGAACGAGAGAAGGAAAAACGAGGAGAAATGCATCAGTCACATCAAAGTTTACATTTGATGATGGCATTGCGATGATGATTCCTTATTACAAATGACATTCTATTCTTTGTCCTGATGTTATGCTGAGTTGAGAGAGTGAGAGAGACCACTTCAGCAACATCAGTGGCACAAGAAGAGAAACAACAAAAAGTATGATTGAATCTACTCTCTACATTACCAACGAACATCCATTCAAGCTAGCAAGTTGTGATTCAACCATGATATCATGTCCGTCGTCGCTGTTATGTTGTGGTTTCAAAAACGAGTCGTTCGTGAACAAACTAACATCATCAAACAACATACATTCAAATTTTCTTTCTGATTCTGTACATATTATTGTCATCATATAACCATTGAACGTGATATTATGTGCACATGGAATTCATTCATAACTGAACGTCATGTCATGTCTAGTCGTGGGAGTATCATCTGCACAAGTCTTAACGAGTTTAACTCAAATGACTTTTTGGGGCTGAGCAATGACAAACCATTGCAAACTCTTCTAGTTTTCTTCCTTGAGATCATATGATATTATTGGACCAAAGTGAAGTAATTCATTTGACATGTAGACACATTTACAAAGACCTTCATTTGTGCAAGATGATATTACAATGACAATGGTGATGATCATGACAAGACGGCTATACATGTACAATGGAAAAAATATTACCATTCATCTTGTGAGGAAAGTTGGTGGCATGTTTTGTTTGGTGATGTGATTGTAGTATACATACAGGAAACTCGAAATCTCATTCTTCCTGTTTCATCTTCCTTCCGTTTTCTCGGATGTAAAATTGAGCTGAGCGAAGGCACACAAGAAAAACAGTTATAATAGGACCAAGAAAACCCAAATGCATTTTCTGGTGACATTCAATATTTCCTACCATTCATTCTTTTCACTTTTTAAAGTCTCCCTTTGCCTTTGAAGTAATAGTAACAGTACAGTGAATGTGTAGAGTGGTATGTGTAGGTCTTGTCAGCTCGATTAGATAGGTTTTTGAGTCCTGCTCACTTTATATATTTGCCGTCACCGCAAACAATAAAAACGAAGATATGATATGGTAATTTTGGGAGAATTCAATGAAGTAAATACATCGCTCAGACGGTTTTGTTGGCTAGTAGAATAATAAGGGAAATCTAAAAAGGGAAATGGCAAAAGCATTTTAGTAAAAAAACATTTTACTTATTATAACCTTATAAGTAGATACAGGTTGCATAAAATTTTATATTTGCTTGCAGTCTAAAACCATTCAGCTCTTCAGGGACAAGGGAGACGGAGTGGCACACAAAAGCAAACCAACCAAGTCTGAATGTGAATGCGTACTCTGGGCTCGGTATGATTGTAAATGTTGTAGTTGTAAGACTGTTTGCTGTGACGGTTATAGAAGCGTCACACTAACAAAAACACAAAAGGAGATGGGATCCGGTGATGAATGTCTTGAGCGATGTGGCCAATCATCTGACAATGCTAGCCCCTATTTGTCATTTGTCAACTTGTCAAGTTTGAAAATATCTAAGGGACATACGGAATATACCAAGCAAAAGCAAGAGGGAAAAAAGAAATGAGAGATGGTGAGTGAGAGAGAAAAAGATGCGATGTGCGATGAACAGTTGTATGCTTTAAGTGAAACATGCACTATGGTATTTCCTTATAGATGATTGCGTAAAAAGCCAGAAGAGCTAACTACAACTTAGATTTTTCTGCCTCTATTTTTCCCCAATGAACACAACACAAATTAACAGATTTTTTTCTGGCTCTGCTCGGCCGTTCACGATGATGCCTCAAAATTTACAAATAGCACATGCAAACGAACTACATTCTATATGAAACTAGTGTCTAGCATAATTGCTGTATGATGTTGAGAAATGTTTTGTTATGATGGGAAAATGTAACCTGACAATAATACTGCTATGATTGTAAAGAACGCGTGTACTAACTTTGGTGTATGCATAAATCTTTCGTTCTCATCCTCTTTCAAGCGTCCCAAAGGTGCAGTATTATTTAATATAACTGGTTTGTTTCCTTTCTCTGTGAACCAGGATCATGGTATGATTTTTATTTTTTATTCCCTCCTACCAGCAGCGATTTTATGTTTCTAGATACTCATGACAAGGATGATCGTGACAATTTGAACCCACAAGGAGAGAAGATGTAGGAAAATTATGAAATGGTGCGGTTTGTCGGCCGACATGTTTTGCGTGAATAACTTCAAAAATGAAATTAGAATACCTTTGTTAAATGTTTTAAAAATCTTAGGAAGACAATGACGGTAAGCAAGCATTTAAATTCAGCACGAGTCTTCCTTCTGGCAGAACTAGGTGAGTGTAAAACACAAACATGATTTAGCTTTTGGTTGGTTAACTGGATTAAATAACTTAATAGTAATCTTATATGGTGTGATTTTTCTTCAATTGTCAGTATTACAACTGAACCAGTCTCATCATTATTATTATTCGAGGAAATGATAGCGGAAGGGAGATGATGGTTTCAATTTGATCCAAATGAATACGAGATATCTACAGACTATACCACCACATCACAACAGCAGCAAAAATGTTTGCATGTACGATAAAAGTTAATGAGTAACGTTACCTTGAGATGATCCAGTACGCAACGATTTGTCAAAATTGTGTAACAGAGCGAAACGTACTATAACCGGATGGGAAAAGCAGAAAGGAATGCTGTCGTCTATGGAATTTAAAGAGGGTTAGATTTAGGATTCACCACGTGAATTCATTTTTATTTGTGTGTGTATGTATGTGCGAGACTCGATATGTTTAGTGTTTGTTTTGTGGTTCACATCGGAAATGATATTTTTGGCCATGCAACCGTTGTTAATCTAATACGATATAAGTACAAGTTAATTCTAAATTTATGACATGTTTCGTGCGCAGTATTTTACCAGTCAAGAAATTGAAGTTCAACCTTCTCAGACAGCGTTGTAAAAATGTGTGATAGTCATACAGAAAACTGTTATTTATGCATTAAAAAGAGAAATTTACCTTTAAAAATCAAATATTTTTAATAGCAACTTTTTAAATGAAAATGAACTTTTATAATACTTTTACTTGAAGAAAAAATGACGGAATTTGAAAAACATTAGCACAATGAATCTGTGTTCTTAATTGAAAAATTGGGGCAACAAGATTGTATGTTAAGATCATGACGTGTACTTACATGCTAAGATGGGAGAAACAGAAAATAGAATATTAGTAATTGAGCATTACCAGAGACTAGAGACCATATTTCAGCAACATAATTACGAGTGATACTTGCAGTAAATTTGACTGGTCGTATGTACACTGTACGAACACACATATAAACCTTCCGAATATAGCAACAGTGAACTTTCACATCCAACATTCTTCTGTTCTGTTTCTCTCACACTTTTCTTGTGCTGTTAGAAAGAAGGAGATAAAGAAATCAGATAGAAAACCCCACAAAAAAAAGAAAAGAAAGAGTATCTTTTATTATACCTACCTTTTGCAACAACATAATAAGGCATGAAGGCACATATGTTTCCGGACAAAAGAGATTTATGAGGTTTTATCGATTGTTACACCACAAAAGAATAAAAAAATAATCATTCCTTCCACCTTCATTCATTTTGATAAGAGCTACAACAATGTTTTCGAAAAATTATATTATGCAAGCCTATATTCATGTGTTGATATAAAAAGTTTCGTAAAGCCTAATAGGATGTACATTCACGCATTTTATTTGTTATTGGTTTTCACTTTTCCATTCTAGCAGAATATATTGTAACACCAACGCATTAACCTAAAATGAGTAAATTTAGTAGTGATTTTTTTCTTCTACAACATTTTCTAGCAATACCAAAAAAAGAGAAATATCTAAATAAACTGTAATTAAAGAGGGAATCTTTGGAATTTCCACATTAACTAAGGAATGTAATGAAGTTTTATCCAATAATAACTTACCGACAAAAAACTTGAAACGTTATTCTGTAAACATGCAATCCTACAAAAGTATTCACAAAATCAGAAAAAGTATTTGTAAATAAGGGATAGCTTTATCTTAGAGGATGGATGTACAACCAAAATAAGGCAACAAAGTTTGCTGTAATTTTTTCCAGGAAAATGTACCCAAACCCAGTACAGAACACGGAGCAGAAATCTATTTGTGTATACAGAAATACATAACAGAGTAATAATAGTGATGATGAAATGCTGAAAACTTCATTTCTCCTAATAACAATGTTCTCCCCATTTTCCTTCCAGGAGTTTTCTTGTTTCTCTCTGGATTTGTTTTGCAATAGAATGGGAACAAATAAAAAGAATTGGTGCGTTGTATATAGGTAGTGGTACAAAATGTACTCGATATTAGCCACATGCGATAAGCAACTAGCTAATATACTTGTTCCCACAAAATATCCATGAAAGCTCTCTGTAAACCTGTCTATAGGAAAGGAATGGGATTGGTGAAAGAACAAAAGAAAGCAATTGAATGGGCTTGTGAAGAGAAGATGAACATATGGCGCCACGGAAAAAAAACTTGCCACACACACCAACAACCACAGAACAGTTTTTCGAATAACCATTAAGTATCCAGCCCCCTTACACAATCTTTCCTTTCACATTATTTAAACCTATGGCTAAGATATAGGTATACAAAATTATACTTGGGTACATATGGAGTCGTCTTCAATCCCACTAGCACGCCAACATAACACAAGGATTACACAAGACGAGCTTATACTAATCGTCACAACCTCTCTTATTTTCCTTTTTCTTTCGTATCATTTTCTCCGTGAGAACTAACGACAACTAGATAAAAAGTAAAAGAAACGAAGTAAGAGGAAACCTCGAAACAGGGTGAAAGCAAGAAATCATCGTCATCATCACAGGATTTACGTTTTCTTTTCATTTCACTTTTCTTTTTCCTCTGCTTCCCTCTGTCAAATGCCATTCATTTTTCAATGTAGAAGAAAGGATGAGAGCTTTACCATGTTCCTTTGTAAAAATCGGATTTACCATTCAAAGCAAAAAAACCTTCGAAGGAAGAACAAGTATGTGAAAATAAGCTTTAGAACTTTAGACTACTCTCTCTTTTTCCCTACTTTTGAAATACAAGCTAAATAAATAAATACTGAATATTGATTTCTTATCCGATGTTTTCATTTTTTAAATGTGCAATATACCACTACCAAATTTGATAATTAATTTCTATTTCCATTAAGAAGTACTAAACTCGTCACTCAAAACTGATATATCTATTCTATCTTCATGTATTTTACACCGATACTAACCACACAGTTGCATTTGGGGGACGACGAATCCATATGCCTTTTAATCCTGCGATTGACCTTTCCTAGACCAAAGACCTCGAAAATCAACTTCCCCACTATATTAAGAAAAACAAAAATTATTATCGCAAGGCAAGAGACAACCCTAATCAATAAGAAGATGTATTAACTTAAATTACTGTTCCCGATAGTTCTATGTACCTATCTATACTATATTTATTTTGAAGGATTATACAGAAAGCCGTTTTGTTGCAATGATAGCATTTTATGTATCACTTACATTATAGAATATTTCCCAGAAACATAACATCAAATTTTAGTTATTCCGTAACCAACGGTCCTCTTGTCGAATGCCCAATAGCGCTACATAGCTTTATTTACTAAACAAGACACAAACGTTTATATCATCACCACCAATACCAAGATATAAATAGAGTGTATATTTATTAGTTTTTTTCTGAGATGACACGAGGGGCTTTATATTCTCTTTCCATTTCCTCATCTTCCACAAAAACCTTCATTTCCATTTCATTCAATTCTCCTCTCCATTTCTCTGTGCACCAACCAAACACCGTCGGAGATTTATGAAAAAGGACATATGAATGCTGGATTGAGATGGTTGCTGGTGATGATGAGGCTCATTGAACGCTGCGGGAGAACGTCATGGGCTCAAGCGTTGATGTCATTCTTATACACTACACTATAATTATAATGGTCTCGTCTATGAACATAAATGTGTCTATTCAATTCTATCCCTCTGGTTTCCATTATAACTCACAGCAGTAGTAATGCATGCAGTGCTTAGGAAAGTTTGATACTTCTCTCGGGAAAATGTCGTGCCATGACAGACCTGGGAGTACAGAGCTTTAATTATACTTTTATACTTGGATTTTCTCAAAAAATTCTTGACAGGTACGAAACGAATGGTTGGAAAAAAGCTTTGATTTAAAAAAAAGGTAATGGTGATGCGGTGCAAAAGCAAAATACGATTGTGGTGTTTTCATGTTTCCAAATGCAGGGTCTCACATAAGTCTCTCTCGATTTAAGACGAATTGTTGTTTACCTGAAAACGAGTTTGATGCGCTTATCAATGTTAACTTCGTTCCGTTTCTTGGTTCGAATATACATTATGCAATCCATTTTACAAACTATAATTTTCTGATGATTTAATATATTTATTAGGACAAATAAAAGAGTTTTACAAGAAAGGCTTACTCTGAACCCTGCATAATATCAGATTAACGTCATCTAATGCAACATCATATTTAATTTTTCATGCGCTTCAAACCAAAATGCCTTGCTGTGAAAGAAAGATATGATAAATATCGGTTGTTGTGTAAAATAAGATGTAAGTTTCAAAGTCTTAATGAAAAATATTGTATCGGTTTAGAAAGTATTACATATAATCATTCTAAACCGATTTACTTTTTCAGTTCCAAAGTTCCGTCTATTATCAAATATTTTTGGTCGTATTTTTGATCTATTAGTGCAGCTAAAAAAACAATGTTATCTTATGTTTCTTTTCTTATGTACAATATATGCCTTACCTGAATTATGGAATACTTTTTTGTCTCATTTCCTCACATGCATGCTAATTTGGCTACAGTGAGCTCAGCCCACGACTAATATTTACTATAAGCTCTAGTTCGAGTAAATATGTATGCAGTTTTAGTCTCCGTATAAAATGGAAAAAAGAAAGGGTTGTGCTTTGCGACAAAGTAAAAAGGAAAGGCTAGCAAGCAGTGGTGGAAAAATAGTGTAATTTAAATCTAATCAAAATCTCATTAAAGGCTGACTTACCCACATCACCATGTTTGGAAATAATACTGTAACATCATTCTCTTAAATTATGAACAGGATCCTTCATCGGTCTGTCGGGTTGTATGTAGTGTGGTCTGAATTAGTCCAAATGTGATTTCGAATGCTTCTGGGTAAACTACGAATCAAAATACACTAGACCAGAAAATACAATATGGATTTGACGATTGATTGAATATATATGTTAGAACATAGTTTGATATTGATGAAGTCAGCATTAAATTTCTCGGAATGTACTACAAAACATACGACGCACGATACAACAACCAAATAATAATGCCTCGTGAAGTTACTGCATTACCAAATCCATATATCCTTAATTTTATATTATCTTACCTCCTACCAGTTTCCGATGCTTGTACCTACAAAAATTACTTAATTCAAGTAAAGTATTACATAGCCATGCAAGCAGCCCACTTATATCAGCATTATTTTCTCGTTACGCAAATCACAATGTCCATTAGCCTGATTATTATTTTTATGCATGTTATTCATTTATTTTTCATAAAAAAGCACGAGTATCATCAACACTTCCACGATCCAACCATCCCCCCAAAAAAACGACGTTTCATCAAGGGCGATGGAATGTCTGTCTGTGCATTGATATTAGCTCAGAAAATTTAATATCTTCATGTCATGCGTGATAACTTCGTCATTCGCACGTTTTTGTTCCTACAAACCAACAAAATACATAGCTAATCTACAAAAGACTACAATGTTCATGAAACCTACATATTTATAACTATTACTTCTTTCGTGTTGCATGACAAGATGATCCATGATGATATAGTTATGAAATGAATGTATGTTTCATCGTTGATTTTATTATTCAAAATTTTACAAGTGACGCCTTTATACTAAACCCACACATTTACTTCCAACATTGTATATTATAACAATGCTGTTTACTAAATTGCTATACAATGTACTCCCTGTAACGTTACCTTCATCGCTAATGCTCAAACCAACTTTCTTGTTTTTGACACTAGTCGTAATGTTCATCACATCACTATCTTCATCGCCGCGCTGATTTCATACTTTATACTTTTGTGCTCATACTGTATAAAATATACATCTTTTTTTATACTCCATCCAGCACTCACTCTTCTCACTTGGTTTTCTGCCCTCATATGAAATACCAATAGGACCTTCTCTAATGTATCTTCTCCCTACGTTCGTTCTCCTTCTGCACTTTTTGCTGTGTACTTTTGGTGGTGCTCTGCTGCTGCCTCCACTTTAGTACCACTACGTACATACGAATACATCATCATGACACGCCAACAGATGAAAAATCACTTTTTTTGACATGACAGCTACTCAGCCCACCATTCCTCATGCATAATGGTTTCCAGCGTTTCCTCCAATGGATTGGATGCATTCAAGATGATGGAGTGGTTCAAACTGAACAACAATGTGCGCATTTCATGTACTATAATATTGGTTACTCTTTCCCTCTTTCAAAAACTACATCACTAACTTCATCATCATGGAGTTTAGTCGTGCCTTCTGCTTTTTTTCTTACAATCGAGCGGTTAGATTAATAACTTATTATAAGAATTGGTAATATACCTTCTAATAACGAAAAAAGTTTCTTGACAGTCTTGCAACTCCCTCTATTTCATCTTCAGATTTTTTACTATCTATCAATACGCTTTGCGTCTTATAGCTTGTCTTTGAAAAAAAATCATATACCCAGCACGAAATTTTTCTATAAATGTTTGGTAGGTTGGATCATGCAAGGCTCCTAGGTAAAAAAATAGACGTAGTCATTCACAATTCGGCACAATACTCAAAAGTAATTTTTCTGATCGATTTTCATTCAATTTTTCTTGACTAATGTTACATTCGGCTTTTGACTTTCAGACAAATATATAGAGCCATTATGATGAATTGCCTTATTGTCTTAAAAGTAATTATAAAAAATGTTTATTAAAGTGCTAAAATTAAAAATTACTGTAAGCTACAATGAAAAAATATCTATTGTTTGAGTAGATTCAAGAAAATAGTTACTTGTACATATTGTTGCCTTATAAGGTTGCCAAATAGATATGCATGCGTTTCACTTAAATTAAGATCAACTCATGAATCTATGTAGCAAGTTTATACTCATTTTAAACATACTTTCTTCTAATGTTGATATAAGACGATAAGATAGTGTTGCTACACTCCAAATTATCAATAAGAATGACGTTATTACCAGATATGAGCATGTGTTGTATTGGTGTAATGTAGGAAAAAAGAACAAACCACGGCAATAATCACAATGATGATCTGAACTAGAAAATCATACAAAAAACACACTTGCTTGGTGGAAGAAAGAACTGTGTACAGCCAAAAACTGAGAAGACCAAGGGGAGACAGAAAAAAAAGTTTTTGTTTGTGAAAAATGTTCCCAGACTCAGGAAAAAATGAGCTGTCAACTTAAACCTGTAAGGAAATAAGATGCGAAACCAAACCCAAATCCCATGGCACAAGCAAAACGTACTTCAATCTTCCATGTGTGGCGGCGGTGGTGGTAGTGGCTGCTGCTGCTCTGCTACTAATGCTGCTCTACTACCTTCGATCTAGAGAAAAAGATTGGAGTTGGAGGATATTACATTATCTAGAAACAAAAAATATATTATATCACCATTATCACATATCAGTTGATTGTTGAACCTACTTCTATTGCAGTTTTAATTTACAGGTTTAATGTTTCTTGTATATATGCATGTAAAAATTCGAAATCATTATAATTAAGTTTTATTTCACTTTATTTAACGAGAGAGCATTGGAGTACTTTGAAGACATAGAAAGGCTTCCTTTCAACCTAATTCATGTTTCTGCATTTTTCCTCACAAAATATATACTTAGGTTTGTATAAAAATATTACATTTATGAAATAAAAAGCCCTCATTTTTTAAAAGAGAAATAGGTTCTCTTCGTATTGGATGATGATTATAACACTGAATGAGTAAACAATGCGTAGTACTACCGATACATAGTGCAGAAAACTGGTAGAAACTACGTATAGATATGTTTTGTGCGGGAATCGTAATAATTCAAAACGTCTATCTGTCACGAGCATAATGCTTGTAATCTATCTTGGGCCCATCTCTTTCTCATTCGTTTATTCACTCACTCTACTATTACCATTATTATTATCGCTGCACTCTCATCTCATCATCACACACAACGACAGGAGAAGTAGTAGTGCCAGGAAAGAAAACTGTTTTCTCCTTTTACTTTTCTTCGTCTCTTTCTCTCTCGCCGTTTTGGTCTCAACAGAGTTTTCCCTGGGACAAAACTCCTAATAAGTTGTCCTTTCACTCATTTCCAAACAAACTGCAGGGAAACTTGCAGACTGAGCAAACAAACAACAAATTCGTACAAGAAAAAGTAAAAATAGTAGAAAGCGAAAGGAAAAATAAGAAAGTAGAGCAGGATTAGTAAACGATTGTCCTTGTGTTGGTTTTTTTTTTGCTTTTGAAGATTTCAAGAGAAATCTATCTAATGTTGAATAGTTAAATGTGCACACCTTTAGTGCAGTCTGTATTTTAGGACTGTAGTAATTCAGGAGCATGTAATCACAACATAAAATAAAAATGCCACATAAAATGATGTGGTTTGGTACAAGCTGAATTGTTTTTCCATTACGTTTTTCGATCCTAGGTAGTAGGATAGCTTAGAAAATGTACCATTCATTATATTCAACTTCTGCGTAAAGAATAGATGATGGAAAAGAAAAACTTGATATTTGAGTTGATTGTTATATGGGAGCTGCAGCTTTGACATTTTTCTTTTCTCTTCTGTTTGACACTGAAAGGAAAAGAAAACTTTTTCTATGCTATACAACATGCATATTAGGCTTAATTTTCCTGCAGGAAATGCTTTCAGCAATGATTGCTTTCTCTTCTACCTTGATGATATGATGATGCGGCCCAAAAACTTAAAAGTAGCTTAATTTTACATTTTCTAACAACTTCATTAATCTATCTAAAGCATACTCGTATTGATATATAACTCGAATATAGATGCGTACTTGAAATGGCCGCCGACAAATAGTATCATTGTTTGATTTCGATTGATAAGTTTTATCCGTAAATCTCGGGAAAAACTTTCAGTTTAACAATGATAAAAGATAGATACCTGAACTGAACTGTTTATAAAGCTACACCGAATTGATAAGTGAGTTAAATGCCTAAATTTAAAAACTCGAATTAAGGCCTTTTGAATCCAGAATTCATATTATTGAAGGATCTTTCTTACAAATGCATTTTTTCATATAATATACATGTATGCGCATTTATTACATTCACTGTTTAAAAACACAATATTAGGGTAACTAATGATAAGTGAAATCAAAATACAACTTTGCAACTGTTGGTATTTACATATTCTAGCACATGCAGTTTGCATACTTCATGCATGTGTTATGTTATGTTTTTTTAGGAAACAAGAGGGTCGGAGAAAAGAGAAGAGAAAAATC
>JAQIWN010003809.1:0-12352 GCA_034699025.1 Entomobrya cf. arborea Gr-Col-00668
CGTACTGGACACTGGTTTTGATCCTTTCCAGGTGGAATATATATGGGCACTGATTGATGAAGGTCATCAGGTACTTGATAGCCATAATATTCATTTGCAAGTAAATGATACCTGGATCGGAGCAAGTGCGCTGAAGCTTTGGGTTGCCTGTCCCGAGTGAAAACTCCTTTTTTATTTCCGACAACTCGCCTTATCTCTATTCATAAAAAATAATTCATTGCCAATTCCTTGTTTGTTCTGCTTTATTGCAATAACCTTTCCAAACTTCTAATTTTAAATAAAATATTGTATTTACCCTGTTTAGTCATAAAATCAGCGAAATTCCATACCATTTCGCCTATAAAACTCACAGTGTTGTTATTCCTCATTTTATCAAAAGCTTTGAAGTGTTCTCTCATGTAATCTTCTTGGAATTCCTCAGTAAACAGCCAGCTAGGGCTCTAAAATATAGTTCAAAAAATTAAATGCTCTCATGTCATAAAAATACATTTAAACAATGCATATACTCTATCATACAGTATGAAGTCCTGCCAGAGTGTCCGCACCTATTAACACGGAAATTCAAAATATCACATAAATAAACCTTTTTCAAAGGCAGTTTAAATTGTATTTTTACAAAAATCATTTAGTAAGTATTTTACCATATTCAGTATAAATCAAAGGCTTATTGTAGGTCGTCATCCAATGGTACGCCTCTGCTTTCACCGCTGTTTCAACAATTTCAATTTCAGATTCATCACTGTACCAGGCATGATAACGGTTGAGTGATACGATATCAGCAAATTGGGCCTAATAAATTTGTATAATTCATAAACTTGATTACAAAAGAACCAATTTTTTTCCTTAAATATTTCTAAAAGCTAATTCTGTTACACTTACCGCTTTGTCTGTGGCATAGTTTGTGAAAAGAACAACTGTGATTGGTCTTGTGGTATCAAGTGTTCTTGTATGCTCGAAAATTTCCCTGTTTAACCATTCCACATTCCAGAAAACATAAGCAGTTCCATTATACTTGCTTTCATAAATAAGATACATGTAGTTTTTAAATTAATTATTGAGTGTCAGGTTCATTTTTACTTAAAATAGTTTTCAGCTGCGGGGTCATCAGATCGGGGCTCATTTGCTACAGACCAAATGACAACGCTGGGCCTATTTTTATCACGATTGATTAATTGCGTCAGTTCCTTTTTGTGGGTTTCCAGCAAACCTGATCCAAATCCACTGTTGGTCAAAAAACTCATGTAATTAATTATATTATAAAGTTTTAAAATCCCAAATAAATGCCCGATTTAAACTTTTCTCACGTCAAAGACACTGCAGAACATTCATCAATGATCACAATACCCAGTTGATCAACAACATCCATTAACTCTTCAGAGTAAGGATAGTGTGTGGTTCTGTATGAGTTTGCCCCAATCCATTTTAAGAGATTGTGGTCTTTCACTAGCAGTACAGGATCAAACCCACGACCTCGTATCTATTTTTATAATTTATCAAAGTCATTTTCTTTGAACTATTAGCTATTTTTTAAAACTTTCAACAACTATTTGTATCAAGCCATCAAACTTACAAAGAAATCTTCATGCCTTCCAAAGCCAGCGAAATAAAACGGTTTGTCGTTAATCAAAAATGATGTCTCCGACCATTTAACGCTTCTTATGCCAATTTTTAATCTGTACACGTCTCTCATAGCCCCATCGTTCAAACTTACCTGCGATCGATTTAATTATTATGAGTATGATAATTTGCAAGAAAAAGTTGTTGAATTATTTATCTTTAAAGTTTGCAATTATGCAAGTTATACCTCAAGAGTGTAAAGATATCCAGCATCAGATACATTTCTAACCATTGTATATGGCCACCACAAGTTTGCATCGTTTACCTGAAGAGTACCCGTACTACCAGAACCCTCTGCGACTGACACTCCTTCTTTATCATATAAAATTACATTTACTGTAGCAGTAGATCCTTGGGTAATTGCATCAATTTTATAAGTAACAGATCCAATAGTTCCTGTCACATCAGTGCTAACTGTGATGTCATCAATATGGCTTGTTGGAGTAGTGTACAACACGACTGATCTATGAATGCCGGCATACTTGAAGAAATCAAAGTTATCTGTCATGATGAAATGGCCTGGAGGATATCTATTTCCATTCGGTAATAAAAAAAGATTCGAGAGTAGAGGAAATGTAATATGTTTTCTTTATAAAATTGTGTTCAATTTCGTAAGGTTAATAGTAACTGTTCTCCAGTCTTGTATGTAAGAAATCCTTGAGGCACAGTGTCCCCAGTTAAGGTATTATTGACAGCGACAGTAATCAGATTTGGCTTGTCAAAGTAAACCTGGCTTGGTGAAAGTTGAGCTTCGAAAGGCAAGTGACCTCCTTGATGCTCAACAACTTGAATACCATTTATCCACTAGACAGATAGAAAAATTGACCGTTATTGTTAGTCATAATGAAAATGGTTACGGTAAATAATATCTAGTCATTAGTCATTATCATGTTATATCTTACCACTATAGCGTAGTAATTGACGCTACCAAATCTAAGGGAAATCCTTTTATTGGATTCATTCCATTCGCTTGGCACCCAAAAATCTCTATCGTACCATACCCATCCAATATAGTTCATTCGGTCACGCTCTTGACTTAAATCTTGGTAGCTGCTTGGAACTGGCATTAGCTCAACCTCACCTGTCTGGTAATCGATAATGCAATGGCCATTGATCACAAAAATTAAATCAGTAGTTATATAAAAGCAAGGAAACTGTTTTATTTGTTCTGTGATTTAATTTTCACCTTTTCTAGCGGTTGTTTAAACCATTCTTCAGTAATGCCAAGATTCACGGCACCTTTTGGCTCAGCTCTAAAGTTCCATATTCCATCAAGACTTTTTGTATCACGACTCTCCGAGTCTCTTGGATATAATATTCCCTTCTTTTGTCCTACTGCATAGCCAACGCTATGAAGGGAAATCACAAAGAGAATCAAGGTTACCTTTCCGATCATCTTTACTTTCTGTGGTTAGTACGAAATGACAACTGACAGTTTATGAAAATAGTCATTTCGGCTTTTGTAATTTTTCGTTGCAACCGGTAAACTAAAAGATTATCATATTGGCTTCATTCCAGGATTTCAAAATTTTCTTTATCTGGGATTATGTCAGTCATAAAAATGGTTATCTAGTGTGGAAACCGATGGCTGGATTTAAAAGGATTTAAAAGTGGAGCAACAAAACTGTGTCGAATATTTTTACGGGAGCAGGTGGTGTTTACACGTTTTGTTTAATGTTGAGTATGCAAACACTGGAATTTTTTGTTAGCACTTGATTCAATATTGTTTGTTGTTTAAAGATTTATGGTTAAAAAGACTATGAAAAGTTGTTGCAAAACAAAAGGCTTGAGAGAAAATCTGTTTACCCAACACTCCAGTTAGTACAGTTAGCTATTATGATTTTATGAACAGTAATATGAAAAATAATCAATCACACTAATCCCGTCAAATCTGTTTTTGATTTTTCTTATGACTATTATTTTATTTTTAAAATCATTATCAATTTATAACAAATAAGAAATAACATATGGATTAAAGTAAAATGCTAATATGTCACCTTTCAGTATTTTGTTGATTATCGTTAAAATACATAACTAAACTATAGTTAACTAATCTTGAAGCATACATCAGAACATTGTTTACCATTAATGCAATTTATTTTCCTTGCATCAATGTTCGCAACAAGGAGAAAACTTTAAATAAGAGGAAAAAGGATGAAAAAAAAATAATTTGGTAGAACTTAAACATTTTAAAGTACAAACGACAATAAATGACGTTTCAGGATGAAAGCACACTTCGACATACTTGTTTCATTGTAAAAATGTACCGTTTTGATAACTGTAGTATTATTTTTTGTATTGATTAATTACAAATTATTATTAAATCATTGCAGTGTGTATTTATTAGCATTTTTTTTGAAGAAAAACTATAGGAGCTTTCTCCGCGTCGAGGTTTATTCAAAATGGAGAAAGTGGTTTAAGTAAAATGCGCTACTTACTCGTGTACCTTAAGAATCTGAAATAACAAATTTTATATAACATGTACTGTACTAATTATATAGGAATAATAATAATTATACGCAATAATTTTGTAATGTTTTCTCTCGTTCTTTTGCATTTTTGCTTTCTACAATACATTTATTAAACGCTGATATACATAATATCCTTCTACTTAAGCTAACAATCACTACTTTTAATTTGGCATGGTTTAGAATGAACATTCATGTTTCTTTCCTGATATTTATTTAATATTTTATTTTGAAAACGAGGTCGGACGATCCGAAACATAAACTTCCACGAAATATGATTGTTGTAGAAAATAAAGCAATAAATTAATCACGCAACTTTACGTCTTCTTTTAAACTAACTAACTAAAGTTTAAAAATTGTTTTAAGAATTACTATTCATTCATTAAAAAGAATATAAATGTGTTTACTCATTGACGTAAGAGAATCTTTCTTCATTTTCATCTCGTGCTTTCTCCTGTAAAAATTTCCGTAATTTGAGCATTACAGATGAACGCCAAACATGTCGGAGAAATAATTCGTCTGATTCTCTAACCAATTTGTGATTGACATTAAAGTGATTGTTCATGTTGGCAGCAAAAAAGAATTAAACAATTTATTTTGGTATAGCATAAAGACAGAAGACGACAAAATTGTTTAAATGCCCTGTTATGTTGCATGATATAAACTTACAGATCCTCTCTTGAAGTACAGTAGTAATACCATTTTGATTATACCCGCATCATCGTCGTCATTCCTTTTTTAAAAATCTCAATTAAATACATTCCTTTCTGCTGTGTTGATATACTTATCATTAAAACGTCAGATTTCTAGAAAAAACAAATGCAGAGACTTAACATTAATAACAATAGTTGTAATAATAAAAAGGGTTGATGATTGTATGTTATTGATTATTTTGATCACAGATAAGGGAGGAGTTAATTGAGGAATTACTGATTACTGACGATACATACAAAGTATAAGAAACTACAATTCATATATGAATCGGATACATATGTATTCAATAGAATTATGTATTTTCAAGTTCATTTAGATTACAATTTTTATCTATCTACTTCGTTTAATTTCGTTTTATGGCTCATGTTCAATTATTACACTAGAAGGAAGCTACCTAACAAATCAAATAATATATAATTAATGTATTTTATAGGTACGTATGTACAGAGTCTGAATATATAAGCTTTTATGTAATAATAGAATACAATTTTTCATTGTCTGTCTGCATTTCTGTTTTTTTGTCTATCAAACATGACCAGCTAACTATATTACACTGAAATGCTGTATTTTCAATAGTTGTATCTACAATTTTTCTACACATCAATATTTTAACATAGACATGCAATTTATATCTATGCGAATGTAAATTTACAAGTACTTACATCATTTAATTATTAAATTCTTTTTTAAAAGTATTTAGTACATATATACTCGTCTGTGGCTTCTACTATAAACTATAAAATTATTATCCTAGAGTAAAAATTGATTTCAGTTCAGAATTACATAAATGCTGTCGTAGTAGTTTTTTTTTGTATATGTCTCCGTATATATTTTACACAGTATATTGGTTTATATAATCATGGTTATAACTCTAACCTTACGATAATGTCAATTTGAATATTATAGTTTACTATGAAAACTTTGACACTGTCACTGTTTGAGCCAGAAGGCTGGGACCCATTGGGGTTCCCTTTCAATATAATTAATTCTTTGCACCAACTCATGGTAAGTCCTTTCAATGTCATTGTTGACGATGACCAAATCAAAATAATGTCCGTATTTCTCTTCCATCTCTCTTGCCTTCTCAATTATGTCAATAAGCTCATCCTCCTGGGAAAATAAAGTAACAACAATTTAATTATATTATGTTCATACTTTTTGTACTGTAGACCATATAAAACAGTAAATTTTTAACATAACATATAACATACCTTATAGGCTTCACCACGAGCAATTCTCATTTGTTTCAGCCTTTCTAATGGAGGAGGAGCGATGAACACAATATAAGGCTATATAGAAAATCAAAAAAAAACAGTAATTAATACATAATTCGAAATACGTATGACCTGATTATGTACAAACACGAAAGTAACTGATAACAATTCATATCCAATCTATGGCAAAGATAAAACTAACACACTACACATAATTCATAATTAGAATCACACGAGTGTCAACTAATTATCCGCGTAGGTATTCAAGCAGCCCCTTCCCATGCCCAAATAATGGAAGTCCCCATTCTCGAACATATGCTCTGCAACAAGGACTCTCTCTCGATTTTTACGAAGAAAAGGATGACTAATAATATCCACGACGGATATGCGTTGTTGGCCAGGGTGGAGGCCTCGGTCTGTGACGTGGGCGAACCAATCTCGTAGTATTTCATCCGGATCAACTCCAGCAGCAATCACTTTTGCGATTTCAGCACGTTTGTGTTCTATTGTAGGGAATTGGGTTGTGGAACGCAAGGGAGTGATGTGGGAACAAGAGTTGGAAAAATGCTGCTGGATTCGTCTACCCACCGGTTGCTGAGTTTCGCCAAAGTAACAGCAAAAACTGTCATCCTCCTCACACTGCATGCAAACTCCCACATAAACGGCATTTGATGTACGACAGGAGGTTCTCTTGGTAAGTTGTAACACGCCGTGAGGACCCAAGTTGACGGTGGGACTTCGTCCGACATGCGTGCATGCGTTGCAAAGAGGGGACCAGCAAGGGAAAGTCCCAGGGCCTAACCAATCTAACAAGGCATTATGATTAATATCAGCTGCCAAACCTGCAGATAAATAGAAGTATTTGTAATGAATGTATGGATAAGGCATTTTAAGTTGAATCAAAATAAATACTAATTACCGTAAACACTATGATTCCGTTGATGTCGAAAGTGGTTAGTTATGCCATCGGGTTCCCCATTGAAAGGTGTGTCTCTGGGAAGTTTCTCAATGGTCAGGAAGCCACCCATACGGTACTCTACCCGAATCTTCTTCAAATCTAACGATCGAAGGAATCTCAGATATGCCCTTGAACTATCTCCTCCATGGGCGTCGAACACTTCGGTCAGTCTTGTTTCGTTGGATAATAAAAAGTTCCTTAATTTTGTTTTCGCAACAGTTCCTATTGTATTGTGGGGGTCAGCTAATGCATTCATGTCTTCGAGAGTGGCGGCGTGTCTGGCGTTGGGAGCATCGGCAGGAGGGATTACCGGAGTTCCGGTGATGTGGTCCCATTCCCACACAATGTTTAAATTTAAATTGTCAGCCATGTTGTCACAATTGTACAATTTGTCACAATTCACAGCAATTTTCACCGGTTATTACATATTAAGTGAACTGATGACATTTCCATTCTCTTTGTGCTTATCCTAATTTGCATAGTTTACCCAACTGCATTCATTGTTAGACATGAGTACACGCCTTACAAGTATATGCAGGAATAATCTGGTTTTTTTTAGTTCATGTAACAACTTGGACCCTTGCATTTCATAACAATTTCCTATCTTTGCCATATTTATGATATCAATTATTATTATTACTCATCTTGCTTGACAGTGCTACGCATCGATATATATAGGTCTATTACGAGCTTTATCAATAAGTGACTTACTTTTAGGTCGGAGCTTCTCAAAATTTTGAGAGATTGTGGATGGAGATTAAGCACACAAATCTTGCCAGCATTCACAACGCTTCTAATAGCATCTAAACTTGTCCCGTAGTAAGCCTTCTCGAACTCTCCGTGTTCTACAAATTTTCGACTCAGAATGTCTGATTCAAATTGAGCACGGCTTATGAAGTGATAATCCTGTCCGTCTATTTCCCCATCCTTTCTTGACCGACTTGTGTCTGTGTGTAGAATATTATAACATGATTATTATAAAATACAACAGAAATGACGAAGCAGAACAAAATGTGAAATGTCATGCTATAAATTATTTTTTCATGGAACTTACGGGGAACAGCTGCCGCAAAGCGGTCCGACTCCTGCATAAGTCTCTGTCTTAGCTCATGGCGACCAATGTTTGGAGGACCAATTAAAACTACAGGCCGTTTGAAGCTTGTACGAGGATAGTAAAGGGCTACCTCCTCATAAGTGGGAATTTCTTCAGCATCGAACTCTACACAAAATCAAGAGAGCGCACAAAACCTTTGTTGAAACACTTTTACAAATGGAAGAAACATGTACATATTTTCCGGGAAAGTGAATGAGTGAAAGTATTTTTGACGGTTCTTACCCTTACCGTCATTAAAAGCCGAGCTATACGGAATCTTTTTCTTTTTCTTCTTATGAGTTTTGGCACAAAGTAAGGTTCCTTTCTTCGTTTTCTCCCTGGTTTCTGTCTCTCCAAGAAGAGTTTGCTTAACTGCTTCTCGCCTGGAGTGAAAGAAAAAGAATCAACATTAGTACCAAGGGACAAGAGAAAGTTCATATAAAAGGCACACACCACCGCACCAATGAGAATCCCTATGCCATCAATAAAACAAGTCAAATAAAATACACTGACGGAACTTACTGTTCTTGGAAGGATTTGGATGGAATCAACCCGGCAAGCTGCTGATCCTCTTCTCCCTCCCGATGGGCCTGCCACCAGTTGGGATCTTCTTGATTGATAACGTGAAGCACATCCCCTTTGGCAAACGCAACTCCCAACTCTCGACAAGGAATGTAAATATCGTCTTCAGGGTCGTAATCAAAATGTGCTCGGACATGGATCTAAACAATTCAAAATATGCGAATAATGATACATTTGTAGCTTTTAATAAAATGATCCATTAAACATTCCCCATCATTTTCATTTCCACCAAAACGCACACTATGCTCTGGTTTTTTCTCTTTTCCCCGAAAACCGCAGAGGTTTACAAGGAAATAATCCATCAGAGCAATTTCCTACAGACTTTGAGCAATAACCGCCTTTCACATTTCCTTCTTTCAGGAAAAGTGGTTTCAACGCTGCTTACACAAGACATTTTGAGGATTATGCTTTCACTTTGATGAAAGATGATAAGTGTGTAGCAGAATCCTTTGACTTGTTCAGGAAACAAATAATGCTATTCCAAAATATGCTCTGTGCACAAATTGTACACGGAACGTCACGTTTACGGAAATGATACACACCATTACATTTCACCAGTGAATACATAAAATGTGCACCAAATAAATAATGCATGTCAAGATACAAAAAAAAATGTTGTTGACTGGAAGCCGATCATCATGAAGATATGCATATAGCTAGAAATTGTATATTGTGTCTAGTTTGTACTCACCAAGATTTCTCTTCTTTGTTGTATTGGAGCTTGAAGGACTTGCGTGGGTACGATGAGGAAGGTTAAAGTTCCAGTCATACGACTCAAAATATCACACACTTCATTCACCGACTTTCCTCGCATTTCCACCCCGTTAACTTCAAGAATCTCATCTCCTTCGTGTAGTAAGCCACTACGCTCTGCTGCTCCTCCTTTCACTATTCTACCTATGACTACCGCATCAGCATCGTTCCGCACTGTTGCACCCTGGAATTTTGAAAGAAATTCTCCCTTTCATCTCCATTCCCCTTTATCTGTCTCTTAAAGTTTATGAGTCTAATCTGGTGTTCCATGAAAAAGTAAATTCCTCAATGTCAGTAGAGAAAAAAGGGATCAGCTAATGATGGAGTGACACTGCTTTGTACTCATTTTTTCATTTTACACCAGAGTAGATCCAGAGACACATGCACAATGTACGTGTGTGATGTGCGCACTTACCAAGGGATCTTGAGTTTTTTCAATGCGTACAACCTTTATGTGGTCGTCAGATTGAGGTTCTGGGACGAAAGCCGGTCTTGTTACGGGTACCACCGATTTCAAATGGCTACTACTTACAACTGCAGATGGTGGAACTGTTGGTGGAAGAGCTGGTGTTACTGCTGAGGATGTTGTTATTACAGGATCCACTGGCTCCCCAGCATTCAGTGGAGATTCTGCTGTCATCAAAAGTCTTTCTCTTTCTGCAATTTTGTCATGAGCATGCATAACTCCATCCATGTCTATCCTACTGAGGATTTCCACAAGCTCGGCAGATGTTGGTGATGAGCAATTGTAAAGGCTTTCCAAGCACTGTACACACAACAATTAGCATGAGATTTAATATCTTATTGTGTATTTTACATCCAAATGCAATATAGAAATTGAATGTGTCACATGTTAAATATTTTACCTCTTGATTGAGTTGTTGTGCATGAGCGGTGACAGGATTGGGAGGGGCACTAAAGCACCAGACATCTTGTACTTTATTATGAACAGCGAGAACCTGTTGAAACTCTGGCGTCTGCATTAGTGTTCCTACGGCTGAAACTGCCTCATCCAGTTGAACTCCATGTTTTTTAAGTACTTGCTGAACTCGTTGCAAACTTTCTACTAACTCTGGCAGTCCTGCAAAAATTAAAAATGAGAATACCAGTTTTAATCAATGAGTTAAAAATATATTTTTTGCATCTTTTATGATTATATGCATGCGTTTAGTTATAAAATGCTCTAAACAAAATGATCTATAAATTACCGAATGAAGAATTGAATATTATAATTAGCCGCTACCGAAATGCTATGCATAATATGATATGACATGACAAGATTGACAAGTAATTAGTCTTTGTTCGTCCCAAATAATAGGGCACAGTTTATAATATATCAATTTTAATAGCCTGTCTATTGTACACTTTAAAAAACCGACAGCTCTGTGAAGGAGATTCATTAATAATTAAAACAAGAATGACTCTATGATGAACCCTTTGTAGTGGGGCATGGAGTACAGCAAATATCATGTTTCCTTCAGGGTACAAATGTAGTACATGTTCTATTATTCGCATTCACTGCACTGGAAGGCAAAAATCATGGTAATAATGGTTGTCAATCAATGAAACATGAATCAAGATATTCGTCTACTTCAAAAAAAATAAATAAATAAATAAACCTTCCGTAGTTATTTCACATAGTGGCCAAATATTTGCTTTCAAAAATGCATAGCGGCTGCAACAATGATGCAGTAGCTTTAAAAGCAACTAAACAAAACAAACACTTTTGTTCAGAATTGTTAATTAGTAATCTTTTCTTTACATCTGTAACAGTTTGATAAATTCAAGAACACCCAGATACAATTATATTTTGGTTTGACCACACAAGTCGACGTGCATTACGATGCACCATGTTTTATGGGACATGCATTATTTCTTCAATCTTGCATCTGTTTTTAAAAACTCTTTATAACAACTTGCTTCATAAAAAAGTAAATCTTTACACGTTGAACACGTGTCTTCATACCAGAAAACAAGAAACATTCTTAGAGGTAGTTGTAAAGTTGAATGCATTAATCACATCTTCTTTTGTGCAAAAATAATTAATCTTGGGAAATCCACTTTAAAGAGCTTCATTATATATATTTTTTTCGTTTGTGTATCCATTTCCCATGACTTTAAGTCAAAATGTATATCAATGTCAAGAAGAATTTACTACTTACTACAAAAAGTATGCCGCATCGTACAAGCATAATTGCATTTTCATATTATTTCTGCAGTACCACTGTACCCTCAGATTTGTAGAGTTGGCTTTTCTAAAGCCGATTTGTTTCTTGAACAATCCCCTTGCACCTGCCAATCAATTAAGTTTGCAAAGGTTTTTCTCACATGATTCAGCAGTTCAACCAAAGCCACAATCCATTGACGTAAATACAACACATGGTATTTGCAATTTAACCATGATGCATTCCCGTCGTCAACGACCAACTCTAGCGAAATGAAAATCAAATGTCACTTCGGATTATCTCTAACCATCAATCAAGCTAATTCATTTTAATGGCCCAGGCTGGGTTTAATCCAAAAAGCTGCTGAACTGTCTCACAAGGAGCCCTTCCGAAGTGTGAGTTCGATCAGATGAAACCAAGAATGAATTCTAGGACAGTTTTTACCGTAGATTACGATTCCAAAGACTTTTTGCTGTAAAAAGTACAATCAATTCTTGCATCGCTTACGTAGTTACAAACATCTTTAAAGGACTTTTGGTATCTTGTTTAACTTTTGGCTGATAAATATGAATGAAGATCGTATTTATTGATGAGGCAGAACCAAAATCAACTAAAATGACATTCTTAGGAGTAAATATGAAATAAAAAGTGTAATTATATATTTTAGTTATATTGAATTTGAATGTTGTAAGACAGTTGCATATAATACCAGAGTAAATCATGTAATAATGTGACAAGAACTGAATGTGGTTTTTACAGCAAAATGTCTTCGGAATCGTGATCTACGG